>CABFOV010004353.1:22445-53453 GCA_902141375.1 Timema poppense | reverse complement strand
TCGCCTCCGTGCCGGAGTGACTCCAGACCAAAAGGTAAACAACGGGCCGTCGAACGATAAGAACCCGACCGGCGACCGTCATGTTTATACTACAGAAATGAAGGAGAAAACAAAATTTAGGTTTTTGTTTATGTAGATGATCTTTTGATAGTTGGTTCAAGCCCTGAAGAAATTTTATCCATAAAGAGAGTCTCACGCGATAATTTCAAGATGAAAGATATGGGAACAGTTAAGGAGTATATTGGTATACACATTTATCAGAATTTGTACTCTGGAATTCTTGAAATTTCCCATAAAAAATATTTTACAACAATTTTGACAAATTTAGGTATGGAAGAATGCAGACCAGTAAGTACACCATTGGACCCTGCGATTAATTGACAACTATAAGCGAGATATTCCTGAGAATCAAGAGGTGGAAACAAACTGCCGCAAATTAATTGGATGCCTGATGTACGGAATGTTGGGATCAAGGCCTGATTTGTGTGCGCCAGTAAGATATCTCAGTCGCTATCAAAGCTGTGCTAGCCAAGAATGAGAAGCATTAAAACAAATGCTACGATACATTAAAGAAACTATTGACTTGAAACTTGTATGTGATCGAAATCAAACCCATTCTGAAATAGAAGGCTTTGTAGATGCAGACTGGGGAGGAGACTTAGAAAACTGGAAGTCTACATCCGGCTACACCCTCAACGTTTTTGGAGCTTGTGTTTCTTGGTGCTCAAAGAAACAATCAACAGTGGCATTATCTTCCACAAAAACGGAATATGTTGCCTTAGGTTTAGCGGCAAGTGAAGCTTGTTGGATTCGGAGTCTTCTTGGAGATATGTTAAAGAAAAATGTCGTCAAAATTTTCGAGGACAACCAGTCTGCAATCTGGGTAGCCAAGAACCCTGAGCAACACAAGAGGCTCAAATACATAAACATACAGTACCATTTTGTTCGTGACAAGGTTACTGAAGGAGTAATTGAGGTCTACTATGTGTCGACAGAAGAACAACAGGCAGACATGTTTACCAAGATGTTGAATAGACCAAAGTTTGAGAAGTGCCGTCTCCTGCTTGGACTTTGAAACTATATCAAAACATACACAAATTTCATTTACGCGGAGTTTGGGGGAAATTCGTTTAAGTTTTTGTTTTATGTGTGAAAATCACTTTTGATTTAAAGAATAGTTGAAATTAATCAAAATATTCTAGTTAATTAAATGTCTTCAACAAAAAACACAAATAAATAAATGGTACGGAACTTCGCACGGACTTTCTTACTCTCTTGTTTAAAAATTGAGATATTTACTCAAAACTCGTAATATATGTGAAATGAAATAATTTACTAGCAAAACCAAGCATAAATTGCACTATACTTAGGTAAAACATTTTTTAAGTCACGATTTATGTTTTATAATTTTATTTTTAAAGAATTAATGTCCTCATATGTTTGAACCGATAAAAAAGATCAATATTGGGTCCACAAGGGTCAACAATTCGTATTAAAATTTCAACTTCCAGTTAAAAAATTTCGGCATTTTATTAGGTGTTGCACACCTTCTTCATGTTATCACATTGCTATTAAATTCCTCATTTATAAATTTTGACCAATAAAAAATGTAAATATTGACTATTAGGTCTAAAATGGGGATAGATCATTGTTGTACAAACATTTCTCCTAAGAGGTTTAAGAAAAAATAACAAACTTTTTAAGAGACCTACTTATATTTAATTACTCTATGGCATTGGAGAATTATTGCGTTAAAACTTGGGTAGTGTATATTTACAACTACTCACAAAATTGTATTAATACATTTGCCAATATCTCAGAAACTGTTGGTTTAAAAAAAATATATTTCATATAAAAGTTTTTTTATTTTTAATAGTATTACAATTTGGCAATGGTTAGTTATTTAGTATCTCAAATAGTTGTGGAGATATGGAAATTTCAGCTTCTGTAAAGTACCCTAAACATCATTTTCATGGGAAAATGAAAATAGCCAGTTTATTTATAATCTTAATCAAAGCTTAGATACAAATTTTAATCAAAATCATTAGAGCCGATTACTTTTTCTCTTTTTGCCCTTCAGTAAACCACCCTTAGTTTTAGGGTTAGATATTCATTTCATTATAACATATTTATGTGCATTAGTGAAATGATGGATTATGGGTAGCCACTTTGGTATAAAAAAAAACCCCTGTAAAATCAAGCTCTGCTAGTTTTATTACTTACTTTTTTAATAAATATTGTATAATCGGGCAATAAATTATCCTTTTCCTGATCTTTTTTTTTAGTTTTGGATTTCCTATTTGTCCCTCAATTTGAGAATAACCTATATAGTAACTGGAAAACCTGGAAAAGTCAGGGAATTTTAAAATATAGTTTGGCTGGACAACCTTTATCAACCGTTTTGATTAAACATTATTTTCTTGATTACATCCTAGGTTTGTAAAAGATGAATGTTTTGGGTTACCCACAAAAAGCTTGCTCATGAAGCCAGCACTTTGGTAACTTCTGTACTAAATATTATCTTTAAGTACAATAGTTCTAAATGGTAGTTTATTCACCAAAGATCCAAGCCCCTGTTCATGGGTAATTTAACTGATTTAATTAATATTTTTCCAAGTTTTCATTTAATATTTTGTTTCCAGTTACTAAACGGTACATAACGAGACTGATGAAAGACACATCTTTAATAAAGGACAAAGATCTAGCTTATGAAGTGCTTATGGTGAGTATCATATGTAGACCATTTTAAATACTATAAAACAGTGGCTTACAATATTTTCAAATCAAGGGCCTTTTTTAGACATTTTGCGCACCCACCTAACCATAACATGCATTAAATCTTTCTGTTTCAACAATGTGACAGAATTTTCAGCTTACAAACACACGTAACAAGAATAGTACACTACGCTAGATATGTTGGGTACCACATTTGTTTTCTATAAATATTCACAACAGTAAAATATGCTCTACAAACTATGTTTGCTAATTACTAATTTATTTTGAAACTACTTAAAATAATATTTGATTAGAATTTTACATAAATTTGTGTCTATCACTTTAAAATTGTTTATTCTTTCACACACTTTCAGTAAAATTGGCATATTTTAATTTTGGGAAGATAAAGGAGGTGGGGAAGGGAAATAGGTGGGAATCACGATGTGTCAGGGCTTGACTAAAAAACTCGCTTTCACATTTAAAAATGGAAAAATACTCTGATTTAAGATATGAAACGAACAAGTTCATATAAAACTATTATTGATGTCACAGGCTAAGGAAATAACCAGCTTCAGCTGACACAATACTTCTAATGTCTGTACTACTCTTGACCAAGGCTTGCGTTGCAAATATTACAACAATTCTTAGATATGATGGTAATTTATTACTTAATATGCATTTTTATTTTATTTTATGATTTGGGAAGTTGCATTAATTTTAATTTGAATTACATCTAGGGAGTAGGGGTATCACTCATCCTCCCCCTCCTGGCCTTGTACCTAATTGCACTGTACAATATTGCTTGGATGAAGAGTGGCAAACTAGTAAAGTGCATCCATCCGTTAATTTTTTGTTCATTTTAATCTTTTGCTTAGTGTGAACAAGAATTCAGAGTAATTTGTGGAAATCCAAAGGGTCTTTGTTGACCCTTTAATCTGTCAAACATTACAAACTTTTTTTTTTAACATAAACGTGTTTGTAAAGAAAGTGTTAATTTTAGATGTGAAGGGAGATTAAGTTGACTTATTTATATTAGGTATTCTAACGTGCACTTTCGGAACTGATTGCTTATATAAGAACATGAGAATTTCTATGAACGAAAGCGAAAGGGGCGACCCATTTTGCTGTTAGAGGTATTTTCACATACCTTCCAGGGATCTTTTACATGTCAAAATCAACAAAGGACTGATGGCTTTACTTCCCCTCCAAAGGAAGTTGAGCTATTAATTCTCATCTCAATAGAAATCTGTCGACCTTGGTTGGGTTTGAACCCACAAACATCAGGTCGTGAGGTGAGAGCACCTTACCCCACTACCATTGAAGCCGACAAATTGACTATTAAAATGAATTTCTTGTTTGAATATCCATGTAGGTAGCTCTTTCCTTTTCACTAACCTGAATCATATATTGCCAAAGTGCGCTATTTATGAAGGGGAAAGGTGGAAGGGTGGGGGAGTCACTCATCACTTTGATTAGAAAATAGCAAAAGTTTTTAAAACCACGTGTTACTTGTATAGATTACAGAGCTAATAATATTAAATATTCACAAAACAAATGTTCTTACATTAGGTTTAAGAAATTGTTTATAAACAGCATCAAGAGAAAACAAACAAGATGGTTTAACATATAGTGCCATCTTATTTCTTCACAAATGATGTATTGTGGGCACACTCAGACTTAACTTGTTGGTGCTTTTGATTAAAATGTAATTAAAAAAAATCATTTGGAATATATAGCTTTATTTTGGTTTAAAGTAGCTGCGGCCCACCTATATCAATCCGGCCCACCAGGAGAGCTCTTGGTGTTCCGGCAGCCCAGTCCACCCCTAGTTTTAATATTCATCTAACAATATTAAATCTAATGTTTCATTTGAATATTTGAATTAAATCATGCTTTTATTAATTTTTAAGGATATTGGGTGAAGTTCACGGTTCCGAATGAAGGCCTTAAGGATGCAGAGCATTATAAATATGATTTTTTTAAATGCCATAAATGTCAACTGAACACACATCTAAAATTTTTATTTGGTAAAATTGTTGGATCTTGCTACATTAAATTTTGTATTTATATATTAAAAATTTCAAATTGAAAAAAATATCCTTTCATATCTGCATAGCAGGGCTGTGGAGTCGGCATGCCAAGCCTTCAACTCATACTTCTCTATTTTTATACTGTCAAATTAATACTACTTTATAAATTGCTAATGTATATTAATTAGTTACAACAAATTTACTGCAGTAAAATCCTCCAATACAAATGACTTATTGGGAAGCTTCTTTGAAATTGGGAATTATATTTAATAAATAAACTTATCAATCAAAATTATAAATTAATTTTGGTCCTAAATGATAAAAAAAAAAGTATAAAATATTGTTGGAATATTATAAGTTTTTATTTTGAAAACACAGCTGGTACATTTTTATCGACTTCGACTTCACATCCCTGCTATATAGACATTACTTTTTATACATATTCTCTAAATAATCTTTATTTGCATTCTCCAGTGTGTTCTCTATGATGACCAATATGGACCTGTGGCAGACGCTTACAAACAGTAAGTTTTTATTGTTCCAAATTTAATTTCATATTACTGTAACTCAATGATAATTTGTGAAACAAACATTGAAAAAGTTTAATATTGACTATTTTTAAATATTTTAACTGAAAAATGAAATTTTCAACTCATCTAAATAGTGTAAGCGAAATATACATTTTGTCCAATTTCAAAATGGTTTAAATATGTACAACCCCTAGCCTGAAAATACTCAAGCAGTGTTTTGTACATTAAAGTGTTTGGTAGTTTTCTTTTTGCCGACCAATACATGCATCTTCAAGCTCCCACAAAATCATCTATTATCAAGTTATTCAAAATTAAAATTGTTCAATCTTTCCTAACCCAGTTTCTTCAAGTACAGGTTTTTGAATTATATTTGAAATGTTATCAATGTGTAACTTGCTTTATTCATTGTCAATTAAACTTTCTTTTTAAGTATTTTGCATGGTATAGTCACCCAAGTCATGTCCTTGGTTGTGGATTTTATCTTTCTGTATTTCATACATGTGAAACAAGTCCATTATCTTTTACCATCAACCAATCAAATGATTGTAATTAGTCTCTGTTTACATCTGATAATTGGTGTTAAGGTGTCTAAGAAACACATTTTTTTCTAACAGACTGTTTCACGAAATGGACAGGGCTTCACATTGTACTTATCAAAATCACTGGCTCTGTTGTTTTTGTACTTTTATTTTTCTTAAAGAAACATAAGGTGGTTTTCTGATTTAACTTCTTGCTCATGGGTTTTATGTTATTTTATTGCTATATATATTCGTGCATTTGTACTGAGACCATAACAAACAATGCGTGTAACAATCCACATAATTTGATTATTGTACTCAGCTTGCCGATATACCATTGGAAGGCTCCTCCCGCTCCTTGTATTACTTAGGGCCGGTCTTATGACTACCTGATACATATTGCTATTGGGAGGTTAAAATTATCTACCAGATAAAAGTTATCAGCCACTTTAATGTTTTACGCGTCTTATGAATTGAATCTATCTGTAGGATGAATATATTTTTATTCAGAACACGCAAGGTTGGTACTGTTTTTACTGGTGCACGCATGGATATAAGCCCTGCTGATAGAGCTACAACCTAGCAAGTGGTGAGAACGCTCAACATTTGTTAAATAATGGCGGCTAAACGAATGCTAGGAAACAAATGGCGTCATATGGGCACAGAAGCTAAGATGTCTTGCAAGTACCAATTTCAATGTCTGCCAAAATGTGGGCAATAGTTGGGTACAACATTTACAAAATTTCATTTATTGTACTCACATTTTGATAATTTGTTCTTATATAGATATAACTCTACAAATAACTTGTCAGTTTAAATAAAAGTGTGAATTAAATGTTCTAACTTTATATAATTAGAGCCCGGACCTGTGCTTACTTAACATGTGAACCAAGATTTTAACCTAAAAACAGATTCAGATAGGCGAAACCTCATTAAAAACAACGCGCAACTATGGCAACAACCATTTTAACTTTCATATAAAAGCTATCAGATACTTAAACCAACAGATAAAAATGTGATGGATAAATACCTTTTATCTGGCAGTCATATGATGCTTTTTTAACTTATCCACCAGATAGAAATATTTATCTACCAGATTAATATTTATCCAGGAGTCATAAGACCGACCCTTAGAATTATGAAGATGTACCCCTATACATCCACATTGTTTGAAGGATAGTTCTCAACCCATTCATTCTAATTGGGTACTTTATGTAGCTGTAGAGAATATAGTAAAATAGTGAAAGATCTTATAATTACTCAGAAAGGATACACACTGGCAAGCTGAGTTCTACCAATCTTTTGGTGTCCAAATCACAATTACAGTCACACTTTACGTTAGCTCCTGTAGCATTGACATAGATAGCATAGTATGTTTGATTTAATATTGATTGAAATCAGTGGGCAGTACTATGTGATATAGTGGGATTCGCTTAAACTTTAGCCAGGCATACACTCATTCATTAGATACTTCGGAGAACATTGCATACTGTACATTATACATTAACCTTACTTAAACAGGGATGTGTCAGTAATTTTTACAATTCTTTTTATTAAATTTATATTCAGGGGCTGGCAGTTATGCTGATAAAAGCTAAATAGCCATAAAGAATAATTTTTGTTGTCAGTTCTTTAGGCTATGATTACGAGACAAAGCTATACCAACTTGCAAAGGAGGCGGACATCTCATGTCGCAGCGAGGACTATATGAGAGTCAATGGTTTTGACAAGACTCCTGACCTCCTGCTGTCCAAGCCCATAGCTATTGGTCAACATGTGGTCAATTGGGTGGAGAGCAAGGCTCTGTTTGCTGACGAGGAGCTCCACGAAATCTACTTTTCGGAGCAATATGACAGATATCGGAACAGGTCATTGAAGGAGACATTCACTACTTTTTTTATTTACAATTTTAAAATCCAACCTTTCAAATAAATTAGTGATGTTTTATAATATTTAAATAAACTGTAAAATAAAAACCAACTTTTTAATCTTTATATTTGAGCTATTGTTGCTGTCTTGATTTATATAGGTAATACCAAGGTTTGAAAGAGCAAATATATTCTTTTCCAAATATGTTAATATTCCTAAAAAACCAAAGTTTGGATGCTAATACTTGCCATGCTCTGAAGTAAAGTTTGGTTATTGAGTTTTTTTGCTTAATTTGTGTGTTTATATTTACATGTCAGCTGTTTACAATAGAAATACTTATCAATATCAAACTTATAAACAGCCAAACAATTTATTTACTGTGGTGTATGTGCACCAATAAATAACACATTGCTTAAACTCTATATTTTTAATTCTCAAATTCAAGTTTTTTTTTATATCCTGAGTTGCTCTCAAACTTGCTTTCAAGTATACAGATGGGAACTTGAGTTGAATGAGTATTTAAATTTGATACCTTAGCTAATAATTGAAAAAAATATTACTATTCTATTTAATATTTCTTCAAACTACAGTTTTTAAAAGCATTCTTGAGAAAAGGTTTGTGTACACAGATATAGATTTTTTTAAATGTAAATAACCCCATAAATTCCCTGCTCATTTGGAGTGCTGCTACTCAGACTATGCTGGTATCCTGCATCAATATTTTTTTCCCTTCACTCTGTAAGATGGGAGTATTATCTTTACGGACTACACTATGGACTTACCTAGTTAGCTATGGCATAGGGGAACCATGCAAGGTAAATGAAAAATACATAGCGCTTTTTTGAATTTATGGTTTCCTACACCTTCTCTATCTCTGACAAGATTCCAATGGCCAACTGCACAATATCCTTTGTTGGGTTCTTCCTAACATTTCTGTCCCTCTCTTACCAAACTGCTCATTTCATAAACCATATCCAAACAAGCTAGACTGCCGCTATGGTCCAGGGTTCAATCCCTGGCTCTTCCCGAACTTTCTGTGAAGCAGTGGGTCTGCAACGTGGTCAAACTCAGCACCGTGAGGACATATTAGGAGATAAATAGGTAGTGCCTTCGGTCTAGAATTTAATGGCCGGAGGGTTCATTGTGCTGACCACATGACACCCTCTATTTACAAATGTTAGCACTATCATTGTTAAACGCGGCAGTTGCTCGGTTGGAATAGCTTGATCGTGGGCTCATGTCATAGAGTTTTCTTGGAGATGAGTTAGGGACACAGTTATCTAAAAATATATTCCCTGAATTGAAAGTTGATGTGTTTTATTTCAGGTATGGCCCAGGAATGGTGATTTACTGGTTTGGCTTTGTTGAACCACTACGTGAACGTCATACAGATATACTAATTAGAGACAATTTCCCTAAGTACATTAAGTACATGACGCCTGAACTTTTGGAGCCAATTTTTGGATAGAACTGATAATTATTTGGGGAAAAAAAAAGAAACATTTTATGGATCGAGTTTATAATAGATTAAAAATATCCAAGCTAACGTACGGGTACAGTCACATCTAAATAATATTATATTCTTCATATTGAAAAATTACACCTGGTCAAAGTCTAAGGTTTGATTTCTGTGTCCAGGTATCATCTTTCAATTTAAAGAATTATTGATTTTATAGTTTTAAGAATCATGGACATATATGATCACTCATTAATTACTCAAAGTGTTATAACATTTTGTACGCATATTTTATTTAGTTGCTAACTTAAACAAATAAACTACCTAAAATTATTTAGGTAAACATTAATTTCAGATATGAGTTTTGAAACAATTGTGATATAGCCTAAATCCTAACTAATTCAACATGTGGTGGGTTGTGTCCTTTAACAGTATATGAAATAGACTAACCTTGCTGCATTAGTATTTACAAAATGATTACTTTTGTTTTCTGAAAGGTCTCATAACATTTTTCTGTAAACTATCTCAATTTAAAAATATGCTTTGGTGTGTACAGTAGCCCCATGGCTTCTTCGGTACTGACTTGTCAGAAGTAATAGCTGCTAAGCACATGTTTTTGCAGATCATATGATTCGGTGTTGGGATACGTAATTTGGTCTGGTAACTTTTCAAAGCTCTCAGCTGTGAGCTGTTAGTCAGCATCAAAGGAGCTGTGGGGCTACTGTACATGCAGAAAGGTGTGAAACTTGTCGGTGTTTGAATCCTGTCCAAGTGTACCAAGGTGGTTTTTCTTAAATGTTTTTCCACTCTCCTATGAAAATGTGGTCATATTTAATTTATACCTTCCTAATTTGTTTAAATAAGCAAATAGCCTGATTCACTGTTGACAGAAATGGTGGCATTGAAACTTTGTGCAGTTTCTCTATTTTTGTTACATAAATATAAAAAATAAAATACATTGTCACTGTATTTGACTTTTTAATCTATTTAAAAAAATAAAAATCATATGGTCAGTAAATGTGCGCTCATATTTTATCACAGCATTAGCCATTCTTTATAATTTATTGTTAGTTTGAAATAACCTACTTATTAAAACGTCGATTTTATTAACTTTTTATCGAGACAGTGTAGAAACACACTACAATAATGTAGTGATAGTGAAGGAAGCCAACCTGAAAGTATAGTTAGGTTAGGCTTAGATAGGAACAAACACACTTCTCTATTTTCTTTTTACACTTCCCACTTCTTCAACCTTCCACAGTTGCACAATGTTTTGCATTTTCGGAAATATTTATTTTTCATATGAAAAGACATTAATAAAAAAGTAATATTCCTGAAAATTCAAACTAGTGTGCAACTGTGGAAGATTTGAAGAAGTGTAAAGTGTAAAAGTTTAAGAAGACATGAAGAGAGAAGTGTGTTTGTTCCTATCTAGGTCTAACTTAACTATCCTTTCAGGTTGGCTTCCTTCACTATCACTTACTGTACATCTTTGTACTGTGTTTCTACGCTGTCTTGTTATACAATTAACTTTTTTTATAATTGTTAGTGTAATTTTAATGTCCTTAAAGACATTAGTGTTGAAACTATTTTAATAATTAATTTTTTATTAGTTTTATTTGAGTGTTCTTATTTTTAAATTGTCTTATAAGTGTTATTTCTAATTTAAAAACTGATATTTCCATTGGTTAACTTTTATTATCAAAAGTAGGTACAGTATTTACTCTTTATAAAAAATGAGTGTCATTCATAGTTTAAGAACATATGTTTTAATATACCGGTAGGTACTTTTTAACATTTTAAAATTATGAATATATTGGATATTTATACACAAAAAAGGTGGTTTAGTGTTTTGTGAGCCACTGATTTATGGTTTTTGTTTGTAGAATTAAGATTACAGGTTTGGTGGGGTAAAGCTGTATGTAGGAGACATATCAATGTTTTTAGAAATATTTTAACTATCTCGCATCAATTGTGCTATCTATATTCAGATGAAACAGTACTTTTTACTTTCTGAAGATACCCAAAGGTTTTCAGTTTACATAAATGACTTAAGCGAAAGTAATCTTTAGGCCAAATGACTTTTGACCAACTGCCGCGTCCCCAAACAGAGGACACCAATTTTCGTAACTAGATGTTCTGTCTTGTGTTTATTTTAGAGATGGGCCACTTGAATCTTCGAATCCTCCGAATCCTGACAAGTATTAGAGATTCGAGGATTCGGTGTTTTACTGGATTCGATGATCGAATCTTTCACCTCATATTATAATTATGAGATGTACTTAACAACTAGGCCCCAGACCAGTAATTTAACACTTAACTGAATGTATTATAAGAAATAATATTAACATTAGATTTTTTTTGTATTTCCTACTTTGTTCATAATTTTTTTTCCAAGATTCGAATTCGCTCTTATACACTCTCACACTTAGAGGGTAGATTTCAAGGTCAAACCTTTGTGGGCAAACACCAAGAGAAAGCGTGAAAGAATGAGGGGGTATATTTAAGGAGTAAGAATTTAATCAACACTAATTTATTGATAATGGACTGCTCATATTTTTTCACCTTAGTTACCGAGTCTATAAACATTAACTGATACCAAATTTAAGGGATTTAAAATATTTAGTAATTTATTATTGTTTGGTACTCAGAGGCTTCATGGAAAAGATGAAAATGAATGAACAGGTTCTTAGCATTTGAATAACTCTATACTAATTTTTAAAGAATGCTAAGTTATTAATAATTTCTCATTACATAAAATAAGAGAAATATTTTACAATAACTTGGTTTGTCATAAGGTTGAACAATAGGATGGAGTGGACTTAATCTTTCACAGCTTACAAGTTGTTATAGGTCGACTTACCCTGTTTAGTATATTTTTTGAAAAGGTACAACATTGAATTTATAAAACACCTTTTTATTCAATTAATATTACAATATGTTTACAAAAAGTTGATTGATACCTTAATATAGGCAAGTAAGATGAATGTAATAGAAAATGTCAGTAAAAAAATCTTGAATCTGAAATAGACCATAGCGACAATAAAATACCTCATTCGTAACATAACATTATTTTCTAAGACTATCACCCAAAAGTTAAGTTTTCAGTTACACGTTCCAGTTTTATTAGTAAGTGGATTTTAAATATATTCCATATTCAATATTATTGGTGCACACATTAAAATTAACACTTGGTACAGGATACAGATTATGTGTTGTTCATAGATATTTTTCAAAACACCCTATATCAAAAATCTTGGTTTGATTGTCATGCTTAGGTGTCACTTTAATTATTTTAAAAGTATTTTTACAAGTAAAATAAAAGTTCTAAAATAATTTGATAGCTCTTATTATATTTTATGATTTTAAGAGTTACTTTATATACATCTACACTATTTCATTAAATTGACCCTGTTATATGCTATGATTTGGGCTTTCACAGCCCGAGGATACACTAACCGCATGGTCACAGTCAAAGAGAGCCCTATCCAATCAAGAAACAACCTTAAAGTGACATACTGCTCATCACCCAGTATTATGAAGGACTAGATAAACTCAAATTTATATTAAATATGGACTATACAATATCCTGACCTCAACACCTCACATACAAAATCTTTTCAACAGTGCTTCAAGAATCACATTAAAAGTCCCCCAACCTCGATCTATGCAACATTTTGACTTATCCTAAATTTTGTGATGCAACAACAAACATCAGGTCAAAGGTTCCTACCCTTGCAACAAATTGAGATGCAGCACCTGCAAAATTCTCCACCTTCCACCTCATTCATCAGCAGACTCTCACAAATGAATACTCCATGAAAGGTCACTATGACTAATCCACAAAAATCTGATATGTAACTTCTGCATTGCCTAATACACACCAAAGGAACACACAGACAACAAATGCATAATCACCGTTTTGACACCAACCACGATGACTGACAAACTAGTAGCACTTCATGTTAAAACATATAATTCAGATTTTGACTCGTGTTATAGTACTAGAGCTATACAGGCCCTTCCCAGCTTTGTAGGTGGGAACTTGCTCACCAATATATAACCAAATCCAGGTACCCTCCTGGTCTCAACCTTAAATAACCTTCTGTCCTTTTCTTCCAAACAGGCCTACTCACAACAGTCTGTCATTTCTATATAAACAATAATAACAGTAATTTAATTCAATAATTACATGTAATTTAAACACAACATTCTATCTATCCATCTACCAAGAATAAAGAAACAGGCAACAATAGAATATAAGTGACCATGATCAACCTCTAGCCACGCTGCCATAGTCCAACCTGTGTTTCACTCTTTTCTGCTGAAGAGGACTGATATAACCTGAAAATTACATAATTATGTATTTTAATTGGAACTTGCCTGAGGTCTACAGCTTCCTGGTAAGTGTGTAGGCCTCGCCCTTCTTTCCTCTCAATGTTTAATATAATATTTTAAAGTTACTTTATATAAATCTTCACCATTTCATTAAATTTACCCTAATATATTTTGTGATTTTTATGATTTAACTTTACCATTTTATTAAATTTGCATCCTTTTTAATGTAACCATTATCAAGCTGCGCTGAAAGCTGACACAATACTGTGCAATTACAATACTTCTTAAGCAAATGCAAAATAAGATGCTAGTGAAGAAAGCCAACCTGAAAGGATAAATGGGCTCCGCCTTGATTGATACAAATAAACTCTCTACACATTTACATTTCCTCATCACTTTCATAGTGGCATATAATTTTAAATTGGGGGTGTGGGGGTTGTGTAAAAGAAAGATTTACCTCCAGAAAAATAAAATGGAGTTTTATTAGCCAATGCTGAACAAGATTATAATCAAATTAATATAATATGATGAATCATAGTGAAAGTAAGTCAAATATCATTCTGATATTCAAATAACTCCAATACATTAAAACTACCTACTGATATAGTAAATGATAAAATATTAAAGACCAAACTATCATATGAAACCTCCTGCTGTGCCAATTTTTTTAAAGATGAAAACTAAATATTTCTGGAAATTTGAAAATTATGTGTATCTGGTAAAGTGACTAGAAGATATAAGTGTGAAGAGTGTTTAAAGAAATGAAGGTCTCTACTAAGGCCTAACCTAACTCCTTTCAAGTTTGCTTCCTTCCATATGACTTTTATCACATTACAGTGTTAACACACTGTTTTCATACATTTCTAAGTCATTAGGAAACACCATTCATTTTCACAATACATCCTTATCACAAGTAATAATGATTTATATTCTATACATTATCTAATTTAACCATTATGATAAGAAGTTACAGACATGAGTATAGTAATTTGAAAATCAGTTAAAAAAAAATCGACAAGGCAGCCAGGATGACATAATTGTTGAATTTTAATTAAAAAAATTATGATAAAACATTTCAGCTTCCTTTAGCTTAAAAAGTACAGTAAAAAAGGAAAATAATTGTATAAAAAATTATTTATTTACTTCAAAAGTGTCCTCTTTTTTATAATATGATTTACTGTATATAACTAGGGGTGAGCAATGCTTCAAAAACTGCTTTGAATATTTGTCAACTTTAACTTCAATTCAAAAGTAAAATTCCAGATTTGACAACTACGAAGCTTCGCCAATAATATTTTTTTGGTTAAAATGCACATTTGTGTTGAATTGTTATAATTTTGTGCTGTTGTGTACATACAAAATTAATGTTCACATGACAAAAGTATAAAATAAATATAATTAAATTACATTTGGTGAAAATAACTTGATTTATCAGCTTAGGACCACATATTTTAAACATGTTTGGAATATAACAATTAGTAAATTACATTTAATACCCTAAGTTATATAGTTATGCAACAAAATGTTTATTATTCGATTCGGCTTTGAATTGAAAAAAAAAAATGGACTTCGCACATCCCTATATATGACAAATAAAAATAATCAAATGCAAGTGTCACAATGTGTCACAATGTGCTTATACAAAACATTTTCCTTTAATATCATCAGCAGATGAGATTGCCAATAGGTATTTAGCTTTACACAGACCTTCAATGATTCTTTCTTTATATTCAACATTAACTTCTGGTCATCAAAAAAAGAAACTGTCAAATATATTTTGTTATTTATGTATATTTACTTTAAAAAAATGTAATTTTCAAATTTTTTACTTGAACTAATTATAACTGAACAGTTTTAAATATTCATGGACTCAAAATTAGATTTGAGAAATCAAAGATTTGACCCATCTCCTATATATAATTCATATAATCATTTATGTTCGCCATTCTTTATCTCAAAATTGGATACTTATATCAATTAATTCCATATATATTACTTTGACATCAAAAGGGATCAAATATACAAATGTTATTTTAAATAACTATTTAATTACTCATTCAAATATCTAAATGGTTGAGATGAATGTATACATAGTTTAAAGTCACCTATAGTTGGTACTGTCACAATCATTATTTTAAATTACATTTATTTGTATACTTTAGTGTTAATGTTTGGCTATTAGTGACACCCTAAATTAATTTTAGCCCACAAACTCTAAATCCTAGATTGCTAATTTATCATCAAATGAAAAGTGATCCAATTTTGCACTAAGGTGCTTTTACACTATTTTGATTGTTGAGCAAGAAACAACATATCAAGCTTGTCACTAAATAGAAGGTGATTAATCCAAAATATTTTTTCAAGATTAACAGGGCTGGGTGACAACTAGTGTCAGACTGATCCAACAGAATGAGGTTTGGCTTGTTCAAATTAACTGCCTCAGGAGGATGTGGGTTCCCCAAGTCTAGTTCCTTCCTTCCCCTTAAAACTGATACGGTTGCACTATTATTAAAGATGACTTTCTATGTTATTTTAAGTCATCGATAGTCTGCACTGACATTAAAGCATACAAATAAAAGTCAATAATTATCATCTAAACAAAAATTGAGTAATTTATTTACAAAAGCCTAAGTTATTAACAATCATAGTTAAAATTATTTTGCTATAACAATGACACATTTTATTAGCTATAGCAGCGCCACACAATTGGTTTCTTCACTGGAGGTGCAGATAATGACCTCTTCGACTCAACCATCCTGGGACACCCTTTATTAAACTTGTCTTGGTATTCACTCATCCAGATGCTACTGTGATTCACGGCACTCTGCATAATATGAAAAGATACAGTAACGAACGATAGGAACAAATAAAAGGAATACACACAATATAACTTTTACAAAGAAATGATAAAAACAGTTTACATTTTACACTGCTAATACTAGACAGAGGCAATGGCTGTCTATTAAAATTTTGTTTTATTGCTTAATCCTTTGACCTAGATTTTGTTCTATCATCTCTTTAATATAAAAGTAGTGTGAAATGTTCAACACAACTTTCTAAAAGAAACAAAATAATAAAAGGGCAAGTAAAACATTTGTTAAAAGAACGATGGGACAAGTATATAGAAACATAAAAACAAAATGATTAACATAAATGAAACGAAAAGTATGTGCATAGGTATGTTATAATTATAGCTTTAATAAAGTTAAATTATTTTTTCTGTTAATTCATACATTCTCTGAAAAATAAGTAGAACACAAATATTCTCCCATGAACATTTCTTAACAAATTTTGAGATTGAAGTGCAAATTGATTTTAAAGCTGTGTGCCATCCAAATTAAGTGCATGCTTCTCACTAAGTCACACGAAGAGGTGAGTAGCTGTTAAAACTTGTTGACAATTTTTAAACTTAAATCGGCATGGAATTTTGTGATTAAAGGAGGCTATTTCAGTTATGTCAATGCAACAATTTCCAGAACCACTTTAAAAAACTTGTGAAATGTGATAAATATTGTGACAGTAAAGATAAGAAAATGTTACTACAGTACTTTGATTATTTAATTTCAGTTTTAATTTTTAAAACAAAAGTATAATAATTTGAACTTTTGCTTAAGTAGTTTCACTATTACTACATTATATTTGGTAAGGTATCCCAAAGTAATTTAAAGATATTAAACATTTTGATTATAATTAATAACTAAATTTAATAAATTTAGGTATAAAATTAAGTGTGTAAATATGGATATTACCAAGGGGTTCATGCAAATTAGATGTTTGTGAAAGGGGTTCGCGAGTAGAGAAAGTTTGGGAACCACTGGAATAGAGGAACCACTTATGTAGTAGTAATCTGCTTTCCACACTGATTGTATGGACTTTCATCTAATATGGACCACTCATTTATTCTAGATAAAAAAAAAGAGGCCTTACTGTATATTATTATTTAGCACCGCGTCTTATTACCCTTTTGGGTTATACACCTAAGTATTAATTACGCTAGTGAGTTAGGAATGAGGAAGGTTGAATAGAGAGGGAGTGAACCCACATTTACTTGGAAGGAGAGTGGAAAACCACATAGGAAAAACAACCCTTAGTTCACCCGAGCGAGATTCGAGCCTCGATCTCCTCATACTCGGCAGTTTAGCTAACACGAAACACGTGCATTAGTTAACTACACTACCAAGGCTGGTCTTACTGTATATCTTTTCAGTTTATTAGAAGTTTTAAATGAACTGTAATATACCTAGTATTGGCAGTAATTTAAAGATAAGATTCTACACTGCTTTGATTGACAGCGCTGGGCCATTTTTCTTATGTGCCATTCCACCCCAGTATAAGGATTTAAATGGTTCATGTTAAAATTTTGATCAGAGAATTCAAACAATATTTGTACAGATATTATATAAGTAGTTTATAGTTTCTTGATGTATTATGTGCCTGGAAAGTCAATATTAAGGCTTCTGTCCTAATTCAATGATGGTGGTTTTTCCACCCTCTCACAAGATGTTATTTGTTGCATTTCTTTAACAAAAACTTAAGAACTAATGCAGTAAACTAAACTACATGGTTTTCCAGTCTACCTTAACACAAATGTGAATCACTTCCTCTAAATAATACCTTCCTCAATCCAAACACAATGGTGTAATTAGTAAATATGTATAACCTGAACAAGTAGTGAGATGCAGTGGCAAAATAAATAAAATGAAATTAATAAAAAAAAACTAAACCTTTTATGTTTTCTAGAATTTGAGTTCAAAATTTGGTACTTGTAGGTAAAATTAAGATTTATATTATTTGTAAAATAGTGGATTTGATAAATTTCTTAAGAAATATTTAAGTATTTTGAAAAATTAAGGGTTGTAAACAATATTGTATTTACTATCCATTTATAACAATTACACAAATTAATTAGCCTTATCAGTCCGACACCCTAGGGTAGCGTGTCTACCTGTTGAGCTAAGGGTTCCGGGTTCAATTCCTGGCATGGCCGAAAATTTATAATTCATGAAAATATGGGTATATATACCCTTTCACATTGATAAATTGTCGGCTGGAGACTGGATGTTGCGCCTGTCCTAGTAGTCTTAAGTTAGATTATAAGGTATAAGAAGCTACGACAGGCCTATCCAGCCGGTAGTAGAAAATATATGTCTTGAATAAAAAATTTACCCAGGCCATAGGCAGTAATGGATGTAAAATTAGCCTTACCCTAGCAGAATCCATGTTTAAAGCTTGTTTTCTTTTTTCCTCCTCTTCAAGTAACTTCTTAATCTCATTTCGCCGCTTGTTACACGCCTTCAGGGCATGTTGGTAAACCTGACAACCCATACAAATTAGGTAAAGGTATTTATTTAACTTTATAGCACCCAACAGAATAGCTAGGGTTTTCGGAGCCTGGGGCGAGTGATAACATTCCACCCACAGCCTCCTTTGAGGACCCCCTTAGGAAAGAAGTAATTGTTTTCTCTAATCAGACAAGCTTTTTTTGAGAAGAAATTATGTCTCTGTAGTCATGGTACAACACCAATCCATTCAAATATCTATATTCATAAAATGAAGAATTTGTGTGCGAACATGTGCACCTCAAAGACAAAATTTTAAAATCTGGATTTGATTTTTTTTAAATTAATTTAAAACTTGGCCAGACTAAATAAATTAAGACATTTTTCTTCTATCTGTTTGAAGCACAGGAAAAGTGTTGCCCAGGGTAGCCACACAATGCATGTCATATTTACCTCTGAATATGTCAGATAATTCTGCAGAATAGAGCTTGGTTAGATCATCACACTTAATTTAAACCTCAGTAATCTTCTCGTAACCTTTAAGTTCAGCTCAGTTATCAAAGGAAACAAGAGTGTCTCTCTGGTCTTTGCAACTGTGAAAAATGGTCTTATATTCCAAAATAAATTTTCTTTAAAATTTCTCTAAGTCACCAAAACAGTCTCTCTTTATTTTACCACTACTTTGACTTTTGATGCACTACTCACACTCACACTCTAAAGTTAAAGGCCTAAAAATGAAGTTAATGAATTGAAATTTAAAACATATTGCCTACAACTGTTTATGATTTGGACAACTTATAATTCACATTAAACCCCACACTTTCTTATGATATAACAATTGATAGTAATTTAGAGATTAAAAAAGAAAAGAATAATAATTTGAAGATGCTGAAGGCTATTTATTAAAATAGGCCTAACTGATTGGAAAACAGTGCACTCTCTTTATTACTCACACTCACTTTTCATGCTATAAAGATAGAAGTAAACAATATACATATTTTTTTACATTCAAACCCTATTACTACTTCCTTATGATTACACCAACTATTGTTATATTTTTTGATAATAAACAGTTTTTATTAAAGATTATGGTTTCTCTCCCTAAATATCTAAACATATGTTAATCAGTTAATATTTACACATATTATTCAAAATAGCTCATTCCTTCTAAATAGGAGTGGGACTTGAACAACTATTATTATGTAAATAAATATAGAAAGTTAATTTTTAATGTGTCAAAACAAAATATAACCCAAATTTTAAGCTTTTAAATAAAATGATTAGACTATAAATAATAAATCAATTGCCTGAAAATATTAGTAAAATCTCTTAGAAATAGTACATTTTATGAAACAGCCATATATTTAATACTTTGGCCAACTCATTTAGTCTTATTTGCAGGAGAAGTTGAGGATCAAATTTCGGCCGGGTGTTGTGAGAAAAGTTTTTCTTCATGGGTTTCCCACTCTTTCAGTTCACATATGTGAGTATATTTCCTCAAAACTAATATCCAGGAGTGCGTTTTAACCAAAACTGAAAACCCCTTCAATGATAAACCAAAACAGTCTTTGAAAAACATAATTTTCTGTTTTCTGAATCATCATTAACTGTTTCCAGGCTGTAGCCGGGTCAGTTTAGTAAAATCTTTCCCCAATCTTCCTTCTTTAATTTCCTCCATTCTTCTCCTCTCACTTGAACACTTTCTGTTATCTGCTCCTCGCATCTCTTTCTTGGCCTCCCTTGCAGACTTTTTCCCACATACTTCATTTACAACATTTTCTTTGGCATCCTCTCTTTTTCCATCTTCATTACACGGCCATACCATCTCAGTCTTGCTTCCTCTACTATCTCATGTGCTCCTTGTGACAGCTTACACGCTCCTCACAAACTAACTCCATTCTCGTGGCCTCCACTTTCCTAGTTTCTCTTACATTCAATGTCTATGTTTGTGCTCACATGTGACAATGAGTACAAAGAACGCCATGTACAACAATTCCTTACACTTCAATGGCACTTCTCTTCTCCAAAGCAGGTTTCTTACACACCTATAGAACAACTCTCCGGGCTGTCATCTTCTAATCACATCCTTTCAACTTCCACCTTTCGCTTTAATCACACTTACAAGATATTTTACATTCTGCGTTTTTCTCAGCTCTACTCTGTCCAACTTTATAGCTTTACTAGGACTTATCCTCTTCCTTATCATTACCATCACTTCAAAATATGCCATGATAAATTTCATTCCACTCGTTTCACTTCCTCATTTCATTCTTGTAGTTGTTCCTATACTTCTTCCTTCTCCCCCCATATCATGATGTCATCTTTTCCTCCCCAAGTTTTCCTGCCACTTTGGTCATGACTATTTATATTACCATTACAAATAGTAATGGTGAAAGGGAACTCCCCTGCTACACTCCGTTTTTATTTGAACAACTCGTCCTCCCACTCTCCGTCTTAACACAATTCCTGTTCTGATTAAAGATTTAAAAAAATCCACCATGCTAGAATGCATGTGTAACCATGACAATACCAGGTTAGTGCGGATTATAGCTGTCACTATTATTATCTTCTGCAAACAGATAAAATGGTTGATGCAAGGGAATCCCTGGAATCGTCTTGATTGTTAATAATGTACATGTATTTACATTTTGTGTGTTAAACAAATTGATCAGATTCAATCACTAAAGCAAGAGTTTTACTCGCTTATGTTAAAAGGGGGACCAATGTATCCCAAAAATTTCATAATTTTTTGTTTTGTTGTGTCTTAATTGTGAACCTTGAGGCCTACAATTTTCTGTTAAGTGTGCAGTCCTTGCCCTTCCATCCTCTTTTTAATGTTTAATTTAATACAGTTGTTTGGCACAATTTTACTTTATAAAGCAAAAATTCGAATATTTAAAAAAATGTGCCGAAGGACAAAGAGCCTTCATAATCTTTACAAAGCACTTTCTACAATAAAACCAACAGTGATATATGTCGATACGCCATTTTCCATAGGTAGTAATTATTTTACTAAATTTTGTTCAAGCTTATTTGATAAATCTGTATATGATCTTGTTTATCTAAAATGTTATTATCTGCAAAAGTTATGGATATTCTTAATAAAAAAACACACAATATAAAAATGGTTTGATATGACTGATTTTACTTTTTTCCCCCTTATTTCCTGATTGGTTAAGTTTTCCAGTACATTTAAGAGATTACAGCTCCAGTATATATTATCTTTATCGCAACTCTCTACCTTACACGTACAAATTAAGCAATATTAAACATTACCATTGAATTTTTAATAAAATTTTTAACCAATGTATTATTGCTGGAATATGGCACCATCATATTGTGATTATAATTTTTTTCAATTTGATAAAGACAAGGAGGAATGTTTAATACTAGGAACCAAATTAAGATATTTAACTATAAGCAATTGGGGTTTTTTAAATTGAAATCTTGAAAATTTAAGGGAAACAATAGAAAATCAATAAACAGCGGGTTTTTGAAAATCGCAGTTTCCCCAAATTCTACTCAAAGCTTTACCTTTTTCATCTTATACTTTTCTGTAAATTATACTGTCCTCATCTTGTACTTATACTTTCCTCCCAAATTATACCTTGCCACATTAATGTATAGTTAAATGTGGATCATCCTGTAAGAGTATTAAGAAGCGTTATAAAACGGATTAAAAGCAGGCAGACAACCACGGTTTTCATAACAGAACCCCGAAAAATCGCGGTTTCCTCAAACTCTACTCAAAACTTTGCCTATTTTCATCTTATACTTTTCCATAAAATCTAAATTATATTGTTCTCATGTTGTACTTCTACTTAAGTTAAATGTGGATAGCCCCAGAAAGGAATTAAGAAGTGATACAAAAAAAAATTAAAAAACCGGCACACAAGATCAAATCTGTCTCACCTCATTAACAGGAGCACTGACATTATATGTTTTCTTTTTTCCAACATCTCTTTTGCTGTCGTTCCAACCAAAAGGTGCCCAATGGGATCGCTTTTCTTCACAGTAAGAACTTCTGCTGGTCCTACTCAGATGAGTCAAACAAGAGTCGGTGTGATGTTTACCTCTGTGAGCTGACGAGATAGGGGTGGTAGGCCGGAGGATTGACTTGGGGATGTGATTGGATTCAGGATGGTGTGTGTGCAGATGTGCAGGGTGTGCCACACCAGATCTTGGACATGGAGTGGAAGGCCGTGATAAAACACGAGAGCTTGCACGAAAAGATGATGGGCATACTGAAACAGAAGGGTAGAGGGGCTCAGGTCTAGAATGTGGTATAGCTGGAGGTCCCGATGCAGGAATGATCGGCTCTGACTGTGAATATGGAACAGGCATATCAGCGGGAGGATATTCAGTCTTCACACATGGGCTGGAAGGTTGTGCCATGACAGGGACATAAATTGAAGGTTGTGGAGATGCCGTACATGACCGACAATTCAAATGTTCTTCACTCTGCTCGTTTACTTGGGTAACTGTTGAAGCGTGTGGCACATTTTCTGGTTCCTGCATGCTACATACATGGAAAATTAAATCAAAACATACTCTAGAGAACCTATTTGGTTGTCCTGAATAAATGTTTTTCATACCTACTCCTTCTTGAACTACAAATCCCTATTCGCCAAACTCTTCTCTTTCTGTTTTATAATCCCCCTTTCTCAAAAACCTTTCACACTTCTTCATCCTGTCCCCTTTTCCTTATTTCAATTCATAGCTTCCCGAACCACCAATCCGAAAAATGCTTATACAAACATTTTGACAACCCCTATCAAAAGTGTCATCAAGTGTCAAAAATCATGTGATTTGCGGTATAAACAAACAAACTTGGGTTTGATAATAATTTTACTCTTACAAAGTTATAAAAAAAAGGGTCCAATAGCTATAAAAGACCCTAATTTGTGGTAAATAAAATTACTAAAGATGGTTAAATATGTTTTGAACCACCAATAAACAGTATTAGAGCTCTATAACAAATTTCACTTGAAAAATTGAAAAACCAATTCTTTTTAAGGAGTTAAATCTTGAATACAAAATTTTCTTGAATTTCGAATATCCTTAGGGATTCAAGGGTTTGAGGTCCCATCCCTAAAACTAATTCAAATTTAAGTGATTTAGTGCTATTATTAGAAAAATTACAACTAAAATGTTTATGTATTTTTTTATTATTTTCAAGACTTACAAGGTACCTACACAACTTTTTAAAGAACCAAATTATAAAAAAAATTGCCTAATATAATATTTTATAGCCATTTACAACTATTTAATAAAGTATGTTCATAGTTCAGGTAGTTTTGGTACTGTTTAATTCATACTTAAGACTATTTCAACAAAGTTTACAATAATTAAAATTTACTAGGCCAAATTGTATATTTTGCAAACATATTTAATTTTGCATATATTATATAATTTCAAAAATGCTGCAATGAAGTTAAAATATATTTTGATAGTCATGTTATTGATTTGAGTAAACATTCATAAAAAACAAGTGAAATTTTAGTGTAGCATATATACCAATAAGTAATGAATAGTCTTTAAAATAAGTATGTGAAATGGCATGTTCAGGGTTGATACACACCTGTAAAAGTCAAGGAATTTGGTGTGACATAGGAAACTTAGGGAGAAGGCAAGGCAAGGCAAGGAGATTATATTAAGTCACTGGAATTTTAGAATATTTTTAAGTATGAAAGAGAAAAGCATAACTCAGCATACCCTATTAGTTTTATCCACAATTCATGCTGTTTTGTGAATACCAGTGAGACATCTGGCTTTAGTAATTTTACATAAAGAATTTAAGAGAACTCGGTGAAAATAATAAGGTTTATTTAAAACTTTGCATATAAAATACTAGAAAAGTGAATATTTTTTGGTCCTAAAAAAACTGGGAAATTTAGGAACTTGTGCCAATCCTGATGTTGCAAGTTACTTCATAGACAAGGTAATGTATAATAAATTTGCTAGGAGCAGCTTCTGGGGGGCCATGGGATCACCACTTTTAAAAAGAGAGTTATTTAATTTTGATAGTTATTAATTATTGGAAAAAATTATGGGGGATAGCCAACACACTTACCTTAGTGATACTGAAGTAGAAATTGTTTAGGTAGAAGACTAAAAAATACACAAACACATTTTTTAAGAAAAAGATTTCACTGTCACAGACTAGCTTCATCAGGTCGAGAGAGTATAATGATACGCTTGGATAGACTGTCAATGGATAATTGTTTTTAATTTAGGATTTCATCGTATTGATGGTGGCATTTGTATTAAAAGATAAAAAAACTAAAAGTTATGTTATATTTATTGTTGTTAATGTTGTTATGTTATATTTATTATTAGGGGTGTGTGAAGGCCACTTTTTGAATGCAAAGTGAAGTTGAAGCGAATCTTGAAGCTTGCGAAGAAAAGTCGAGTGGAAGCTACCTAGGATTTTTGTTGTCACTTAATGCCACTTTTAATTTTTAAATTAATTATTTTCTAGATCTTGTTAGTAACAAGGGCCAGGAAAATTTCCTTATTTGTTACCTAAAGACTATATTAATAACGAATGCACACAGGCTTAATGATTGATAAGCTTAGTAACTTATCAATTAAGTTTTATTCTGAAAATTGAAAAATGACACCTGGACACAGGAATTGAACTTGAGACTGTTGGCCCGATTTGGGTTCGATTCCTGTGTCAAGGTGTCATTTTCCAATTTTCAGAATATAATAACTAGATGGAGTAATCCTCACTAAAAAAGCATAAATAATAGCTTTGGCTATTTGATTCTTGATTCAGTTTTAATTTTTACTTACATCGTGGAATTTATACTATTATTTTGCAAACTTTACATATTTATGTCTTTATATCTGCATTTCTCTGATAATAATTATAAATTAAATTCCGTTTTCGTTTCCTACTTTCTGTATCAACCCTTTTGAATAATAAAGACAATGCGAAGAAGCTATGAAAAACTTAAGTGTCAAAATGCACTTGTAAATTTGTCACAGATAATTCCAAAGAGATAGAATATTAAGGACCAAACATTAGAAGCAAGCTGCGATGATAGCACAACTAAAGCACTTTCTCTGCTTCATACCAGTGACCATGGTGTTATTTCTTTATAGGTATTTTTACTTTTTACAAAATTATGTTGGCAATAGTGAATATAACATATTAACATTTACTTACCCGTTTTTGATCCATGCTTATGTTGTGTTAGATAGATTACTAGTCAGTGTTAAAA
This sequence comes from Timema poppense, assembly GCA_902141375.1. Lineage (NCBI taxonomy): Eukaryota > Metazoa > Arthropoda > Insecta > Phasmatodea > Timematidae > Timema > Timema poppense. The sequence continues at coordinate 27,489 of CABFOV010004353.1, read as the reverse complement.
TTCTGTTTATTAACTGTTTTAAAATTATCAAATATTGAAAAATATAATATTTAGTAAGATAGAATTAAATCGTTTGATAATTTATCAAAGTTTTATCCTTCCTTTGAAATTTTTCGAATATGCGAAGGTTATCATAGATCATAGATGTCGAAGTTGGAGCCGAAGGAGATTTGACCTTCGACTTCGACTTTTCGAAGCTTCGCACACCATTATTTATTATTGATTCATTGAAAAAGATAGTATGTGTGCTGGTAGGAAGGAGAGGAATTACCTAAGGTTAAAGTTAGGGGGCTATTAGAGAAAAAAAAAATCATTAAAATTTGATTTTGCTCTTTAAATTGTTTTAATGAACAAAAAGAATTCTCAGAATTAAAAATCGAATGTACCTTCTAAAAAAAAGAATGCTTTGGCCTGTATTAAATAGATGAAAGTTTGTTTAGAATGAGCTCTTTTAGTTGGGGTTTTCCCCCACCAGCCAGGCTATCTATCCACATTTGACTATGTTAATAGGAAAGTAATAAGGAAGGAAATTTATTAGGAAATAAATACATAAACCTAGAGGAAATGTACTCTCATTTGCATGGAGGGAGTGTGAGAAACCATTTTGGATAGCCACCCTTAGTAGATCTGGCTGGGAATCGAACTTCAACCCCATTTTAGAAGCACCTGAAATTTAGTCCATGTACCTACTTATACATGTATTATTAGTTGCATTTCCAAAATCCACATGTTTGGAACAAGGTTTTATCAATATTTTAAGTGGAACCCCAGAATTAACCCTAGAATAGGTTGATAGGTAAGTTTCTAGCTTTTAATTTGTTAAATGAGAGCTGTGTGGTGTGTGAAGAATAAATTTTACCTTTCCTCTGGTGCTTGGACTGCCACCTCCCTTGAGTGATGTGATACAGTGGATGCATCTAGCATTGGCTCACGCTGGCGAGATTCCTCCCGTTCTTTCCACGCCAATGAGTCAGTACTATTGTTCACATGATGCATTGTTGGTCCACTCTTAGACTCATACTGTGCCAACAGTTTTTTATGTTTCAACCTGAAATTAAAAAAGATAAAAATGTAACAAAACCAAAAGCGTAAAGCCCTTTGTTTTTTTGTATGGAATTATGATATATACAAAACTATTATTTTAAGGATAGTGTTATTTCTGCAAAATTCTATTTTGTTGCAATAATTTCAAACTTGGTGAAAAATGCAAATTTTTAGATTTATCTGAATTTTTTAATTCAAGAAAAAATAAGCTTTTGACATACGATAATTAAATTTGATCTAAAAAGTATACTTATTTGACTTTAAATCATTTCAAACAAATTCCTAACCTGACAAGAAATTACTTCTTTTTGTTATTAATATACAAAAAGATGTCAAAATACTCTTTTAGATATAATATTTACTCAAAGATTTGGATGAAATTAAAATACCCATTTTTTAAAAATATTGGCTAAAATGGTTTACACTGTCTCTTACTACCTGTTTGGGTTATAAGCTCATGTACTAATTACGATAATGGTTTTAGGGATGAGGAAGGTTATATTTATAGGAAGTGTACTCACATTTGCATGTAGGGAGTGTGTAAAAGCATTTTGGAAAAAAACAACCTTTAATACACCTGACTGAGATTTGAACCGTGATCTACGTGTCATCGGCAGTTTAGTCTACTGTGAAAGTGGCGCCTTAGACCATGCAGCCATCAAAGCATGTTTTATAACAATTACATTATCTGGATGTTCACAATGAATTTTAGGTTCTATTCTGATAGCAGATGAAATAAATATAAAAGGATTGAGGTTCATTTTGTTGTGACTTGTGACCTGTAGGGTGTTTACTTATGCATTCATACCAACAAACAACTGAGCAGGATCTGCAGCCTTACTGCTAGCATCTCTGCACTACCATACACAGCTTGTTGCCCTCACCAAATTTGGGCACTTTTCTACTCCAGGGCCCATCCACTTGGTGTGGTTATTCACCAAATACCCACTCGTTGAAGTCAGTATAGTACTATTTTTAAAGAGGGTCCTAGACCATGATCTAGTCACACCTAAACTTAATTCTGATAATTTTGAAGTTAGGTTTCAATGTCATACATGCACAATGACCAGGTTACTTGAATACAAAGATGTTTCTAAGCTTCTTTAGGGTGTGAGGGGTTCAAGTTCCCCTCCCAAAGAATGTTTATGTTGGGCATATGCAACCATGTTAAACATATTTTGAAACTTGTATGTATTTATATTTTAAAACCTAGGCAAGACTTAGATTTGGTTCTGTAATATCATAAGTACTTTGATTAACACCAAGGTTGTTTGATATATTTTAATCTTTCTTGAGAGAGTGGGGCTAAACTATCCTGCATGCACCCCTATCCCATTTTTAGCTGCTGGGGATAAGGGTGCATGCAGGGAAGGTTAACTCCCCTACCCCCAACAGCTAGAAATGGTTGTTTATGTGTTTCGCCATCACAAATAGATTTGGTTTAGTGTTTTTTTTATTGTCTAAGAAAATAAAATAATCTTTGCATCTGCGCAGGTAGTTGTGTTTATTCTCACTACCATATTTGGGTACCAATTTATCAGGCAGTTCTATGATTCACCATTTTACAAGCTACTCGTTTTGTTTATGTATTTTAGTTTGATACAAACTGTCCCAAAATGCAAGTGACACGGTGAAGTAGTGTAATCTTTCACTGGGCCACCTGGAATTTACAATAAAGTTGAACCACGTCCTTTATGAAATTATTTTGTAATACTTAGTTGTCATAGGACATATAGGTTGGAGGAAAAACAACAAAACAATTGATTGTTCAGATTAAATTATCATAAACAGTTTAAAAGATCACTAAAATTTCATTCAAATTAAAGCTTTATTCCAAATAAATGTAAATCCACCCTCCAAAAAAACCCATCCATGCCACTAAAGAACAGTGGTAGCCTACTTAAATAATGTATATTGAATTAAGAGAAGACAACATCTTTAGTGTATAATAGTAATAATAATAATAATAACAACAACAACAATAATAATGTGTTTGCCATAAAAATAATCCCAAATTATTATTATTTATTATTATTAGCACTGCGTCTTACTACCCGTTCGGGTTATACACACTTACGCTTATGTGTAATGGTAGGGTGATTGTGAGATGAAATGAAGGACCTACAGTTTAACATGGAATCCGAACCACGGTGGAGGCCTGGCTCACAAGATGTCTTGTCAGAGGTGAAGGAAGGGTTTGGTAATCAGATAAATCTATGCCGGGACCGAGGATTGAACCCTGGCCGTCAGCATAGGAGTCTGACACCTTACCCCTAGATCGCCAGGTCCCAATAATCCCAAAATTTTTGTATAATTTTATTTATTCATTGCTCCAGCCCGCAAAGGTTTCATTCTATTGATAGCACTTCTTAAATAGAACATCATTATTAGAGTTTAAGAATAAGTGCTTAAGGTAAATGTACTTGTGATATGATCTAAATGATATTTTATTAAAGTGCAAGTAAAGATTATTAGCAAATAAAATTTTAATTTACTTTGAAGGCATCATTCATTAATAAACACAAACTTATTACACCGTAATGCCCAGCAATCAGTACACACTAGAACCCACATTAGTCATGTTTACATTAAGCATTGCAAAGTTGCAGCCCTTATATTGTTCGATGCAATTTTTTATACACATAGCGTATTTTTAGTGGAAAATAAGATTTGTAATTTTTTTAATTATAAATGGGCAAAATTAATTTATATTTATGAAGAAATTGAAAACAAATTGTATTTTTTAATTTGTTACATGTAATTTAGTGAAAATTTGTCAACATGTACAATGACTTAAATGGGTACACAAATTGCAAGTGGAGAAATACATCAAGCTTATCTAGCCTCAATCTACAATGATGGAGGAGGTTTGAATCTCAGCTGGGTGTACGGCGATTTTCCCTTAATAATTTATAAGTTTCTCCCCATGCAAATGCAGATAGCATATATGGGTAACAAGACCCAACATACAAAAATAATTGTACCTTTTTTTTGCAAATATTGTTAGTCAAACATAATAACCTATGCAATTTTTTTAAAAAGGGTTAAGCAAACAGGACCTAGCCTTTTCCCTATTATTTATCTAAAGAGGGTATGCAAATAATAGGATCTCTCTCTATATATAAATATGTTTGAATAGTCAAAATTATAATGCCGTGCCCGGTGCTGACGACTCAGAAACTCATTTCTTGTGATAGCTTTTACTTTAAAAAGCTTAAAACCATCAATTTGAAAATGTTACCACGTGATCTACAAAAATATGCAATGAAAAAATAAAGAATCTCATTTACAAAATCAAAATGACCTTAATATCACCTTAGCAACGCCACCCAAGGTCATACTAGCCTTACTACCTTATTTCCCTTTCAAAACCAAACAACTTTTGTTTATAGATTTTTTTTCTGCAATCTGTTGTTTTTGAAATATTCTGTCAGAAAGTTTTCAAATGAACACCCGGTGTGTTTTGTGTGTGTGTGTATATAAATATATATAAGTTATGTATTTTTTAATCATAGCGTCTTACTACCTGTTCTGAAAAAGTTATACGCATAGGTGATTATTACCCTAATGGGGTAGGGATGAGGAATGAAACATATTAGAGGTAATCTACACCCATTTGGGTGGATGAAGTGTGGGAAATTTTTTTAGGAAAACTACCTTCAGGAGACCTGAACGGAATTCAAAACTCAATCTCTCCATCATCAGCAGGACAGTATAACTAACACATGAGTGACAATTTAAGACCATACCAGAACTAAAGCGAGTATTAAGTATATTAATGTTGACTTACCTATGTGGTGGTAATGCTGCAATATTTTCTTCAACATCACCGTCACCACCATCTTCATCACACTCACAAGGTTCGTCTGACAGCTGATAGGACCAGAATTGCTGGATCCTATTAGTCGACTTGCAGGCTTCCCTTTAAAATATGGTTTTATGTCAGAAAAACAACAAATATAGCCAGATAAGGGGATAAAAAGTTCAAATATTACATAAC
>CABFOV010004353.1:0-22220 GCA_902141375.1 Timema poppense | reverse complement strand
GAGCTTTGCTTATTTTTGTTGACAAGGGAGAAAGGGGGGTTAGAACAATGCTTACATAAGACAGAGAAAGACGGGCAAAATTAAGGAAGGGTGCGTTGCAATTCGCAAGCCGCTTGGTTTCGGGCAGTTTCTGGCAGCAATGAGGATGCCGAGTGGCTAAACGAGGAAGAAGAGGATAAGCCTATAGAGGAAAGCCAAAGCTTGAGTGGCCTAACCTCTTCAAATATAAAAGTAATAATTGAAATTGTTGATACCTAGATTCAAGGACCTTGGTCATTGAATTAAATGGAATTTAGGGTGTTTTTTTATGAAAATAATATTCATGTATTCAATTATAATACTTTTTTATAACTTCAATCAAAAGGAAATTAGAATTTTAAACTTTTATAATGTTATAACTTGTTCTAATTTGAACTGTCCAATAAATTTAAATCCATTGTACAATACCAGGGTTAATTGTCAATTATTTTGCAATATTAATTTACACCTCTATGTTAATAATTACCAGCAGTTTATAAATTGCATGAAAAAAAGAATGGTTATTCCTGCGAGCAAATGAAAAAAAGTTGACAAATCTTACATAAACAAGAGGGGTGTGTGTGTGTGTGTGTGAAGCATATGCTTATTTTTACTTACAAAGGGAGGAGGGGTTAAAAATGGCCAAAAATGTGCTACCGTAATACTTGAACACCCCCTTTTACCTCAACCCTCTCATATAAAATATAACCACACAAGTGCGCCTGAAGCCCGCACTGGTGATCACCCAGGCAAAGGTTGATGCCAAGGAATTTGGGGTTCGAACGATGGCTGAATAGGCCCTATATAAGGAGCAATCCAAAAGTAGCACCTCCCTCGTTTTCATGTTTGGTGCTGTAGAAAAGTTTAGCACTCACTGAGGGATTACTAAAAATTTATATTTTCACTATATTGAGTGTCACTTGCTGTGATCGGTCTCGAGAGTGCAGCACATGAGCAGTTCAAAATGGTGGATGCTACGGATACACGTACCAAACAAAAGGAGGTAATTGAATTCCATATCGTGGAGAAAGTGAGACATATCAAAATCCATTTGCGCCTCAAAAATGTTTTTGGTGACAATACTGTCAATGTGAGCACAGTTAGACATTGGGTCAAACGCTTTAAGAGTCAGGAAACTGACAATGTTGACAAGCCCCAAAGTGGTTGACCAGTGATGGCAGTGACAACAGATGAGAGCTGGATCAAAGGTAACCACCGTGTCACAACATATGAATTGTGCTATGCAGCATGTATTGGAAAACCTGCTGTGATAACTATTATAAAAGAACATGGCTACCACAAGGTTTGTGCCTGGTGGGCCCCAAAATGCTGAGAGGCAACCACAAAGAAGCCTGGAAAAACATCTGTATGAAACTTCTTGAGCATTATGATAGTGAGGGAGAGGATCTTCTGTCTTGCATAGTCATAGATGACGGCAAAACATGGGATCATCATTATGACCCTGAAACAAAGAGAATGTAGATGGAATGAAACTATCTGAATTCATCGTGCAAGAAGAAGTTCTTAATACAAAAGAACCTTTGGTAGGTAAAGTCATGCCAACAGTGTTTCGGAACAAAAATAGGGTCTTGCTTGTGGACTTATTTTTTTATTAGCTCAGATCGATGTGTGAAAACATTGAAAAAAATTAAACCATGCATTCATTGTTAGACATGACAAAAACCTGAATGAGATTCTTCTTCTGACAACACACAACCCCACACCAGACTGCCGACTAGGGAGGCCATTGCAACATTGGGATGGACTGTTCTTCCTCACCCCCCTTATAGTCCAAATATGGCACCCTCTATAATCTGTTTGGCCCATTGAAGGCTGCACTCGGCGAACAGTAATGTGTTCAAGTAAAGTGTTCATGAAGCCCTCCCGGGATTAAACAAGAAATATCACAGGACCAGAATACAACATCTGACTCACAGGTGTCGAAAGTGCATGTAAAATGATGGCGACTTTGTGGAAAAATAACAGGGTGTTTAGTAATGAATATTATTCCATGTAAAATCCATAGGTGCTAGAAATTATATTTTATGAAAAAAATAAATATTGGAGGCATTACTTTTGTACTAGGACCTATAGCGCATCTGGACTACATCATTTGTAGCTCAGTTTGTGGAAAGATTAGCCAGTATTAGTGTATCGTTGCTCAGGAGACGCCTGAATGTACTAACTGTACATACTTAGTATAGTTATAATACTACTGAATTGGACTTCAAACTGGCTCCAGCTTACGTAACCTTTATGAAATTAAAAGTATGTCTTGTTATTATTTTTATTTTTTTGTTTGCGGCTCAATGCATCTGCTGCAATAAGCAAAATTGGTCCTTGAGTCATAAAAGTTTGGGCAACACTGACAGATATGTAAAACATAGAGCTAGCAATAATTATTACTTTCACTATAAATTACTTAAAGAGTAAGCCTACTTTTAGCATACCTAAATTTAATGTTATCTTGATATATTCGTTTCCTTATATCATTTGTGAGAAGGTGATAATTTAATTTGTACTCTGACTTCATGTGTACCATTTTTTTGATCAGCAATATCTGTAAAAAAATAATTAAACCACGTGTAATACAACAAATACAATATTTTGACAGCAAATAATTTAAACCGTTGATGAAAAGTATTAACATCGAAAATACTGTCCGTTTAATAATTGAAATAAATAAACTACCATATAAGTCTCATGAGATAAAACATTCAACAGTTTATAGGTCTTATAGACCTAAAATATTTGTGTAGGAAAACAAAGAATGGACATGTCTAGATAATAAAAATATATCTTTGACTTCAGGATTTTCACAATCATTGCAGTCAGGCTACTCTATCTGTGCCAATACAAAATCTGAAGAGACTTGAATGTGTTTCACAGTTTTATAAATAGTACACCAAAATGATCAGATTGAATACTAACTACCTCAAACAAAATACTTTCAACACTAAGTCAACATGACCGTTAGCGTGGTTCAAAGAAGAAAAAAAGACAATTGCCCCCTAATGTTCAAGAGGTAAGGCGAAAGGATTCTGAAAGAAAGAGAGGTTTGGAAAATATAAACATAATTATTTGCATTCAACATTGATAACATTTTATGATGTTATTAATGTATTATTATGTATGTATTAGTATTAATAAGTATTTAAACTTTAAATCAAAATGAATAGCTGCTGATTACATGAATGTATTAGTAACTTGTATCTGTTAAATACTTAGCTTTCTATCAGAATCCCGCGGTCTAGTGCGCAAATGCACACTTTTGGAAAATGGTGTTATTACAACCTAAGCAATATAAAATGTTAAAAACTAATAATCATATTTAAATAAACGACAAACCAATATTATAAGTTTCTTGGGTTAGACATAAATGATTCCCACCAAACAGACTGGGATGACTGGGGTTTAACTTCAAAAGGGGGACTATCATAGCTCCAGCGACTCTTTAGCTGGTAGAAATCACCCAATACCAAATTAATGGCGGAGCGTCTGTGGTGGAAAACCGTCACCTCATCTCGAAGCTTCCTTAATCAACCACAGGCGTAGTCTCGGTTATTTGAGCCAACAACCTTATTGGTCGATGACCTAGACTTCATTGAGTATCTTGGGGAAACCCCCCAGCCACCTCCTGGCTCCGAGGGCGGGAGGAGTTGGCTCCTCCAAATGTAATGGCCTGGATTAGGGAGGATGTCAGAAACTAAGCTTTAGGGATTTCCAAGGTTTCCCCAGGCTTTAACCTAAGTTGCCCAGTGGAGATAATGTGGAGGTGTCGTGACCAGCTATCTCTGGCTGAAGACAGGGACGCACTACCAACCACTTTGTATGTGGTGGACGGGGCCCCACATTTCCTTATCTTCATAAAGATGACTTTCCAGCCATTCAGCTGTCCGCCCAAAAGGATGGATTTTGACCAGATGCCAACGAGAATGAGGCACCCTGTGTGGATTTGATTGGCATGAGTCACTCCTGATCAGGCAGAGTGGTCTTCTAATACCCACCATTGGGTGGGCCTCGAGGGTCAAATGCTGATGGAATGAAGAATCAGCACTACCAGTACAAATGAGCAATCCAACACCTGTCTCCCTTTTGGGTTGGACAGCTATTACTCAATATGCAAAGTAAAAATAGTTCAATTTTCATAAGAAAGAACCTTTTAGAAAATACACACTATTTTTACAGGCAACAATGATATTTACAAGGTTTATTATTAGTGTTATTTTATGGGTAGGTCTTGATAAAATTAATCAAAAGTGTTAGCTGCAGACAAGAATACATGCCATATGAATACATGAAATTAGATCTACTGTAGTAGGCATTCAGTAGGGCTAGTATCTTTTTTATGTTAGATAAGGCTCTTTATAATAAAAGTGGACCATAAGCCTACCATCTTTGCCATCCTGCCAAATTGTTTAAAAGTGACTTCCACAACGATGAAGAAAAATAGTAAAAATAAATAAATAAATAATAATAATAATATTAGTATTGTAAAATATCTGTAGATAGTTTAAAAAATTAAAATATGATAAAAACCTATTTAAGTGCAAACTATTTCAGAATCCTGGAATTTTAGGAAAAAATATTTGTTGACGCAAGTGGAAGGTTATAATATGTTCAGTTGGGATGATGATGATGACGATAATAACAATACTACAACTACTACTACTACTACTACTACTATTAATGATAATGGAATTAACTCCCAGATTGTGTTTTAAAACACTTTTGTTGTCGGGTTACCATAATTTTTTTTAAAAACTGAGAAATTTTCAAATTTTTACTTAAAAAACCGGAACATTCTGTAAAAAAACAGAACACGTTAAAAATTAAGGAAACCAAAAATAAATCTATTACTATATATGTCACTTCAAATAAAATACTGTACTTGAATAAAAATACGCACATTAACTAAAATAAATTCCACTTTAAAAAATACAGAAAGTCAAGTTTACATTTTAGATTATAAAACTCAGCACAAGAGAAATCTTTAAAATGGGTCTTTACAACAGTTAAAGCTTTCAATTTATCAATTTTAAGGTGTTTTTTTTGGTCTGTACACAACACATTTATAAATGAAATATCACATTCAGCAGCTGCTTGGCTGTATCCGAATAGTCTACTTATGCGACATCACCTTGACTCGTGCCCTTGATAGCTGCATTGGCAATCACGTGACCAAGTGTAGATCTGTACAAATAGTCACAAAGGATGCCTATGCACCCTCTTGAGCTCTGCTTGAGGTTTTGGTCACCATGTATATGAAGGCTACCAGCCAAGCGCTGCTCTCACAGTGTTGGTTGCGGCTTTTAACTGGCAATTGTTGTAGTATTATTTTTTAGTTTGCTAGAGCACCAACTTATATTTTCTACCATTTTAAATAAGGTTTTTGCTGTTCAAATAGTTTGATGCAGTCTTCGATATGAACAGCACAAGAAGTGTAAAATTATCAAGACTGCATCAAGTCTAAAACTTAAGGGTCCGACTAGGGAGCCTTGGACTATTCAGATACAGCCTGGACATTTGAAATAAGTTTGGGACATTTTATCAAAAAATGGAACTGTTTAGGAAAAAAAAAGGGATTAATAAGAACCTTATTTTGGTACCATGTTGTGACATTTTAGCAAATACTTACATTCAAGTTAAAATTCTTATTAGTGTGAGCTTGAATTTTTAAAATTAAGTTAGGCCTACAGTATACAGTCAACTCTCGATCATACGACCCCGGGAATAGCGTCCCCCTCGAAGTAACGACCATTTTTTGGGGAACCGTGAAAAATGTGGGAAAAAAGGTTGAAAAGTTTAAGGAAATCGGCTGTAAAATGTGTTTGTTGCATTTATTTAGGTTGCTGCGTTGCAATTATCTTAGTGAGCGCTGTATTACTAGTAACTGAGGTGGGTTAGGTATAAAAATAGACACCACCTCATCAATGCCAGCCAATAGCACTTGACTGTCCACACCCTCCCACAAGCAAGACAATGTTTCCCCGCGCGCGACTGCCGCTACATCATGTGCCAGGCTTGCTTTTGCAATTGTTATTTCGATTCTCGATTTGGTTACTATTTTGGTTTGATTTTGTGAACAATTTTTGATGACCCATGCTATTGTTTAACATTGTTATTTTGATTTGGTTACGTTTTTGGTTGGATTTTGTGAACGATTTTTGATGACCCACACTATTTTTTTTATTTGATAAGAACTTATAATTTTGACGAAATGAGTGAAAGGAGGACCTTCTTGACGCTCATGAAGAAGTACGAGATAATCCAGGAAGTGGATGAGAAGAAGGTTACAAAGACGGAGATTGCGTGGCGGCATGGCATCCTGAAGTTGACACTTTTCACTATTCTCAAAATGAGAGAAGAAATTGTGAATGCAGTGCAGAAGGAAGGCCACAATATAAAGGCCAAAAATTTGAAGGGTGCGACGCACGCGAATCTGGAGCAAGCTATGCTGGAGTGGTTCAGCCAGCATAGAGCGCAAAACGTGCCTATAAACGAACCAATGATGCAGAGGAAGGCTGATGAATTTGCCCTGAGGTTGGGTATAAAAAACTTTAAGTGTTCAAGTGGGTGGGTTGAGCGTTTCAAAGTGTGTCACAGAATAGCCAGCCACGAGGTCGTCGGTGAAAGCGCATCGGTGGACCCAACATCAGTGAGGACTTGGATGCCCTTGCTCCGAAACACCCTTAGGCGCTATCAACCTCAAGATGTATACAACGCTGATGAGCTGGGGATGTTCTACAACCTCATGCCAGATCGCACTCTTGCTGTGAAAGGGGATAAGTGCAAAGGTGCGAAGAGGAGCAAGGAGCGCCTCACTGTCCTTCTGTGCTGCAACATGGACGGCAGCGATAAAATGAAGCTTCCCGTGATCGGGAAATTCAAGAAACCCCGCGGTTTCAAGGGCAACATACTGCCTTGTGACTATGATTCTAATACGAAGGCATGGATGACCTCGGGGGTGTTCACGAGGCGGCATCAAGGTTTTGATTCGAAGATGGACGCCGCAAATAGAAAAGCCGTGCTATTTGTCGACAATTGTCCCGCACATCCTGCTCTCGACAAACGCAGGAATATCAAGCTGGTGTTTCTGCCAAAGAACACCACCAGCATGCTTCAGCCCTTGGACCAGGGAATAATCCAGCAAGTGCGAGATGCTTGTGCGGAGTATGGTGTGGAATCTTGACATGGGCAAGGAGGTCAAAAAGTGGGATGTGTTCAGGGCCATAGAAGGAATAGTCGCCAGTTGGAGGGGCATGAGACCAGCGGTGATCACCAACTGCTTCCGACACGCCCACTTTGTTTTACCAGTTGACGAAGAGGCTGCCATCCATGTGCTTCCCACCGCTGCCAGCGCCGAGGACCCAAACGACCCACCACCAGTGGACGCCAATTCCCAGCCAGGCCCCTCCACAGAACCGCAGGTAGGCCCCTGCATGAAACCACGGCCTGGCCCATCAACAGCACCTTCGTTTGCCCCCCTGACTTTCACTCGGCCGTGCGATGAAGAAACGTGGCAGAGATTAGCCCCAGACTGCACATATGAGGAGTACATAGCAGCAGACGATGACATCACAGTTTGGGGTACCCTCGACGACGCCGATATAATCAGGGAGCAACAGGAGTCCAGCGATGAAGAGGGAGAGGAAGAAATGGAAGAAGAGCCTGAAGACATCACCACGATGAAAGATGTTCTGAAAGCTGGGGACATCTACTCAAGAGCACTTAAGCGTCAGGGAGCTAGTGAAGATCTGTGGTCTCAGTTCTATGATTTGAAAGACTTTGTCGAGAAAACTGGCGCTAAGATGAAGCAGGCCTCCATAATGGACTTCTTCAAGAAATACGTAGGTTTTATTTTATCTACTTTTTCACGTGTTGTATAAAAATGCAATTTTTTCGTATGAAGGTCAGGGGTGGAACAAAATCTGTTAAAATTCCAATAACGACCCCTTCGAAATAACGACCCTTTTCCAGGGAACTGTGAAAGGTCGTAGAATCGAGAGTTGACTGTACTATACTTTTTTTTACAAGTTTAATTTTTTTATCATTAGAAATTTGTTTTTGTTTAATTGTATGTATAGATGGTAAAAAATATTAAATTTTCAATATGATAGAAAATAAATAAATAAAGGATCTCACCCACTTTGCATAATGTTATAGTTAATTGTAATAATATCACCCATCCTTACTAACCTTAACATCAATTGGTAGATGCTTGGAAAGTTAGGTTTATTAGCTTTTAATTAGGTACTAAGAACATTATGTATTAATTAAAACGATTAATTAAAATACATTTTAACACATTATTATAAGTTTATGGGGGTGAAACTTTTTAGTATAGTAATTTAGAGATCAAATTGTTCTAGAAATGCAAAATGTTATCTTGTCATGTGTAGGGCCTAGAGTTTAATCCCAAAAATCATGATTTGTAAGATTGATCCGTCATTTACCAAAATGTGTTTGTGATTTATAATAATTATGTTTGGTAGGTACCCATTTTTATAGTCGCAATGTTTTCCCAGAGAAGGCATTTGCATACATGACTCACTCAAATCCTATTATTAGTGAAGAAAGTTAGGACGTCGAAGTTATCATCACACCCAACAAAGGCCCACACAAAACTTACGCTAACCCCTTCCCCAAACAGTCTAAATTGAGCTCTCTGCTTATTCCAGAGTTGGTTGCAGACCAATAGCTAATTAGCGGTATAATGTCCACATAGGTCCTATGATGCTTTACGTCTTGAATGCATCCCTAAATACAAAGTTAATCAAGGCGCATAGACTGAGATGGGGTGGTCATTTGGCGCATATGCATGAATGACGAGCGTTTGGTCAAAATTTTAGTTGGGAAACCTGACAATACAATAGCTCTTGGTGTACCAAGATGCCGACGGTAGGAGATTTAAACATCGGGTGTGGAGGGGGTTAAGGAATTTATTGGAACTGTCTCAAGATCGGGTTAAATAGCTAGCTTACATTCTGGCGGCCATAAACTTGAATTCTTTGGTGGAGGAAAAGTGGGAGACTGGTGGATTAAGCCCAATGGCACTATTGAGAACATTAAAAAGTTATTAAGCTAGGTTAGTATTAATATAACTTAGTTTTATGTGCAGCCTTCACAACATACTGTATTCCAATCAATTAAGCTTGGATAGCAAAATTTTGCAAATAACTTACTTGTGTTAATTAATTATTTTTGTAATGATTTTGTAAATGCTTTTAGTCAATGTTATGTTGACAGAAGAACACAGATAGCATTAGCCTAGAAAGATATGGACATTCCAAGCTAAAAATATTGTAGATAGTTCTTTACATCACTAGCGCTTTAGTGTCAACAGAAGGTAGGGAGATATAAGTCGTATGATTGATCTTTGTGCTATATTTAACTTTATATTTTCCTCTCTCTCTTACATATTTTAACTCTAGACTGTCCGGCAGAGGCGCAGTTGTAATATAATAATAATAATAATAATAATAATAGTTAAATGATGATGATGATGATGATGATATAAAACTTTTATGATGTTTTGTCTTAGTTTTAAACATGATTTTATTTCTAAAAAGGAATAAAATACAAAATGAATATAAATGTTTTAACTTATTTGACTTGAAAGATTTTAAATTGGTGAGCCAATGGCTATTGTTAATCATAAAGCTATCCGCCATATTATTTTATACATATTTATTGGAAGATTTTAACTCTTGTTGACGTTTCTTCTATATAAAAAATACTAGAAAAAACAATGAACATTAGATTACTTAAGTTTTTAGACAAAATAAATTTTTTCAAAGACCCCAAATATAGATTTAGGGGGAAATCAGATACACTAACTGTAGCTTTCTCATACTTGCTTTGTTTATCAGTACTATTTAAGAATTTGTACGAGAAACGAGTGAATACCAGTGCAAAAAATGTCGAAACGAAAATGTAATTCTCTAACATCCGCTGATAAATTAAAGTTATTATTGGAATATGATAGTGGAAAGTTGCATGACGAATTGTGCACCAAGTTTAATTTACCAAAGTCAACTTTTTATAGAATGATTCAAAATAAGGAGAAAATATGTTCTCGGTGTATTGACGGAAAAGAAAAACTAAAACGACTACGACCAGCAGAGTATCCTGAACTTGAAAAATATCTCTCGACATGGATGAAACAGGTACGGAATAAAAACATTCCAATAAGCGGCCCAATGATTAAGGAGAAAGATCGAGAATTTGCGAGTAAGCTGCTAAGCTGCATATTAATAACTTTTCTGGCAGTAATGGGTGGTTTGAGGGCTTTAAGAGAAGGAACAATAACGTTTTCAAAAATGTTTGTGGAGAGAGAAATGCTGTGGACAACAATGAATGTAATCAGTGGATTAAAAATCTTCCAGCTTTATTACATGATTTTTCACCCGATAACATCTTCAATGCTGATGAAGTGGGCTTATTCTACAAGTGTCTTCTGGATAAAACCTTTACAATCAAAGGTCAGCCTTGGTGGTAAATTTGAGCAAAGATAGAATTACTGTGCTTGTGTGTGCAAATATGTCTGGAACTGAAAAACTGCCACTTCTCTTAATTGGGAAATGAAAAAATCCAAGATGCTTCAAAGGTATCAAAACTTTGCCTGTTAGTTATCAAAACAATAAGAAGGCCTGGATGACATCTGATTTATTCGCGGATTGGTTGAAAAAAGTGAACGCCAATATGAAGGCCCAAAAGGGAAAAATTGTTTTGTTTGTTGATAACTGCACAGCTCATAATATGCCCGAATTAGACCACGTTAAATTTACCTGCCAATACTACAAGTAAATTAAAGCCAATGGATCAAGGTGTTATCAACAATTTTAAAGTTTACTACAGAAAACAAGTCGAACCATATGTTCTTAAATCTACAGAATAGAATAAAATCCCTGAAATTAACATCCTCCAGGCAATGATATTTGCGAGAAAAGCTTGGTTTTGTGTGAGCAATACCACCATTAGTAACTGCTTCAAAAAAGCTGCGTGAACCGGAACCTGAAAGCTTACAAGAGGAAAAAGAGAACTGTGAAACACTTGCAGAATGGAACCAGATTATTGCCGCTTGTAGTAGCAATGAAAATGACCAGCAGCCCACTTTTGAGGATTTTGTCCGTATGGACGATGATGAACTAGTATCGGAAGAACTCACTGACGACGACATTATTTCTGAGTTCTTAGAGATAGAACAAGAAGAAGAAGAGGAGGGTTGTGAAACTTGTGAAGAGCCTTTAGAGAGAGTATCAAAGCGTGACGCAGAAAAAGTCTTAGAAACCTTACATAAATATTTTGAGATGTAAAATATTAATAATCCTGAGATATTTGATCAAATTTATACTATGGAGAAACACCTTAAAGCAACTAACAATCTAATACAAACTAATAGCACTGATTTTTTTAAGCCATAATTTTTTTTAATAAAAATTGTGCAACATGAAATATACATTTCTTTTACATTTATATGTACATAAGTACCTCTTTATATGATAAATATACATTTCAACCTCTCATCGTGGGACCCTCTATAAGTAAGACAAGTGTCATGTTAACCTGCTTATTTGGGAAACTGGATAAATGAAAAACCTCTATAAGTGATAAAAAAGGTTAGGTCCCTTGAGATCCCAGCTAAACAGGTTTCACTGTACTTCGAAACTAGATAAAAAGAAAATTCAAGCATTATTTTCCATGCTAGAGAGGAATAATGAAGAAATAATACACTTAGATAATAAAATATTGGATATGAAACTCAACGCTGGAAGTGAGGATTTGAATAAAGAAACGAAGATGGTGGATGAATATCTACAGAAATTCTTGGTGATACAAGCCGGTGTTCGTGGTTTGTCAGAAGCATCTCAAGAATTTTGTAAAGTAGATTCAGGAAGTGTCAATTTTAATAGTAAGAGAAAGTTTAAGTTACCGAAGTTAGAGCTTAGGAAGTTTGATGACGATATTAAAAATTGGTTACAGTTTTGGTGTCAATTTGAGAAGATTGATCAAGATCCGAATATTGCGCCAGCCGACAAGTTTCAATACCCTATTTAAGCTACTGTGAAAGGCTCACGAGCAAAAGAGGTGGTTGAGAGCTCTCCACCAACTGGAGAAAACTATATGAAGTCAGTAAGCAGTCTCAAGTCTCGTTTTGGAAGAGAAGAATTGTTAGTGGAAGTATATGTAAGGGAATTGTTGAAGTTGATTCTTCAAAATGCTCAACAACATGGTGCATCCACTTCAATGTCTACTTTTTATGACAGTTTAGAATCGCACATAAGAGCGCTTGAGAACTATGGTGTTACTATCGATAAGTGTGCAGCGATGCTCTATCCTTTGGTAGAATCCTGTATGCCTGAAGATATTTTAAGAGCTTGGCAGTGAAGTCCTAAATGTGTGCATGGTGGTGAACCTCAACAATGCCTGGACAGTATAATGTTGTTCTTAAGGTCAGAGGTGGAGTCAGAAGAAAGGATTAGTCTTGCCATGGTGAGAGTTGGACTAAAAAATGATGATTGTGAATCTAAGAAGTGGCAGAATTGTTTATTAAAAGAGCAGATACCTACATCAGCTGGGTTGTTGTACACAAGTTGTACTAAAGAGGGAAGCTGTGTATTTTTGTAATACAGTGCTGACTGTCTAAAAGCAAGGAAAAGGAGCCAAGAAGAAAAACGTAGGGCTCTTAACGCAAAGAGTTGTTGCTTCGCATGTTTGAAGACTGAACATTGCGTCAAGAATTACAGAATTTACATGAAGTGTTGGGTTTGCCAAAATAAAGCACAGTGCATTGATATGTCCAGACTCACGGAAAGAAGGGACAGACAAACTTAAGAAGAATGGGGAGGTGGTGAAAGAAGACGACGAGGAAACCACTTTAACCAATTTAACAAGCTGTCCTAAAGTGTTATTACAAACTTTATCAGTAAATATTAAAGGATTTGAAAAAGGTTATCGCGTTCGTGCTTTGGTAGACACAGGCTCACAGAAATTTTATAATTCGAAAGAAACTGCTTCAAAATTAGTTATGTGACAACACGACAAGAAGTAATCGCACATTCTCTTTTTGGGAGGATGAAAACTGAACGAAAGAATCATGGTTGCTACAAGGTACGTATGGCAAGTCAAGATGGATCTTTTGTATGCAATTTTGAGGCTTTAAACCAAAATGTCATCTGTGGTGAAATCTCATCAGAGAGGAAAGGACCTTGAATGGAGGAATTACTCTGGATGAACGTCATGATTTCTGACACCGAGGAGCACCCAGGACCGATAGAAATCCTGATTGGAGCAGATATTCCAGGAAAATTCTTGACTTGGAATCGGAAGGTGCTATCACATGGATTAGTTGCTGTGGCGACTCTTCTAGGGTGGGCCTTGAAGGGAAGAGTTCCAGGACAGCAGGCTGAAGAAACTATGGCAGCAGTAGTAACATTCCTGTTTGTGAAGGAGGCATCTGTTGCAGACCTGATAAATTTGAATGTGCTTGGCATCACCGACCACACCGAAAGAAAGTCCAAGGAGCAACGAGTACTGCAGACGAAGTTAAATTTTCAGAAAATATTAACTATAAACTACGAGGGCCGTTACGAGGTCCAACTACCTCAAGCGGAAGATCATATCCCACTCCCTACAAAAGAACATTTAGCTATGAAGAGGTTAGAGACAACTACAAAGAAGCTTTATTCTGGAAATCTATATATAGTATATGATGAAGTATTAAAAGAGTGGATGGGCTTAGAAATTATAGAAGTAATCCCGTTGGAAAAAGTTGCCAACGATGGGCACTATTTACCATCCCGACCTGTGGTGAAAGAGGGCAGTACTACGCATGTATGCCCAGTATTTGATGCTTCTGCAAGAGAGGGTAATTCACTATCATTGAATCAGTGTTTAGAAGATGGACCAAACCTCATTGAACTCTTATCGGCTATTCTTCCAAGGTTTTGGGAGAAAATATAAAGGGTTAGTGTTGACATCGAGATTAGTGTGTGCCAAAAAGATATAGATCTTTTACGATTATTTTGGTGAGATCCTGAAGAAGAAAACAAAGTGAAAATGTTTCGACATAAAATAATGGTTTTTGGATTAAAATGCAGTCCTTTTCTGTTAGGTGCGGTGCTTGACTAGCACATAAAACAAGCCATGAGAGTTTCGAAGTACAGTTCACCAATGATGAATCGGTTACTGAATAGTTCGTTGCTATCCTGGATAGTGAACAGGAGCGAAAACAGTTCATAAGTGAGACTAGTGATGAAATGAAAGATGGCAATTTTAATCTTAGAGGTTGGCAATACACAGGGGGCAGTGCTCATTCTGCAGAGTCACCAGTGTTGGGATTGTTATAGGAACGAAACAGTGATACACTTGGTCTAAATTTAGACTGGCTAAAGAATATCAACTTTATGGTGGTCACTAAGCGAACTATTTTGTCTTTGGCAAACAAAGTGTTTGATCCAATTGGAATGGTTTGTCCAGTCTTACTGTGCCCTAAAATATTGTTGCAAAGAACTTAGGAAACTGGTATTTCCAGGGACCCAGAAGTTGATTCTTTCTCGAAAGATGAATTTCTGCATTGGTATGAAAGCTTACCTTTATTGAAGGATGTGAGAGTTAATCGATGGTTTCAATGTTCTTCAAACAGTAAAGAAGAATTTAGTGTACACACACATTATGTGATGCCAGATTATTAGCTTATGCCACTCCTATTTATACCCGAATAGTAACTAATGAAGCGGTTGAGGCACACCTGTTAGCAGCATTAGTACCTTTGAGAAGTATTTAGATTCCACGACTATAATCACTTGCAGCATCAATGGGAGTGTGGTTAACTACTTCGGTTACAAATGGACTTTGTTGAGGAGAAGTCATACTATACTACTGGACTGATTCAAGCACGGTATTAGCTTGGATTCAACGAGAGGGACCCTGGAACGTCTTTTTTAACAACCGTGTTCAAGAAATAAGAATATTTACTAAGATGGCTTCCTGGAGATACGTGCCAGGTGAAGCTAATACAGCAGGCTTTCCTTCAAGAGGATGTACAGCAGGAGAGCTAACAGCAGCAAGATGGAGAGAGGGAGTGGAGCAGCTGAGGGAACCCTTTGAACAATGGTCTTGTGGGAGTGTTAGTTATCCAGAGGACTGTATTTTTCAAGAAAACAGAAAGGGTCATCTTCCAACAACGCAATGCTTGCTGGCTCAGCAAGATGTTTGTGAATGGTGTGGATCTTATGAAAAGGAAGTTAGCCAGAAAACGTGTCAATACAATGGATATAAGTGGTATTACCGTTTCTTCTCGTGCTATAACAAAATATTGCGCAAGATAGCATGGATCATAAGATTTTTGCACAATTGATGTCAAACAAAGGATATCAGAGAAGTGAGTGAATTATCTTACTGAGAATTAAAAACTCAAGAAAAGAAGATCATAAAGCTCGTACAAGAATAATCTTTCAGGGATCAATCACGTAAGAGGCTTAGCACGTTGAATACCTACAAAGATGAGGGTCTCATTAGGCTGAAGACCATGATAGTGTTTCTTCAAGATAAAGCTGACTTTCGTATGGCCATGGTATTGCCCTCGAATAACCCTGTTGTAAAAATACTTATTTTTACAGAGTACAAGAAAAATTCTCATGCTGGAATACATCTGTTGTTAAGCATACTAAGAGAAAGGTATTGAATACTGAATGCAAGAAAAACTGTCTGATCAGTCATTTCTACATGTGTAATATGTCGAAGGCATGTTGGGAAGAGTGGGACGTGGAAATTGCTTTTCTTCCGACAAACAGAGTACGAGACGCAACAGTTTTTGAAATCACAAGAATGGATCTGGCTGGACCCCTCTACCTAAAAAAATGAAGTTAAAGCATGGGTCTGTGTTTTCACATGTGCTGTTTCATTTCAAGCTAATTACGTCTATTTCCACATCAGCCTTCCTTCAAGCTTTGAGACGTTTTGTAGCTCATCGTGGTAGACCCTCCATAGTGTACTCTGATAATAGGACTAATTTCGTTGGAGCTGCAAATGCCCTTAGAGAGGTTGATTGGGAATGCATTTTAAGCTACAGTACGGCAAGGAAAATTGAGTGGAAATGTAACCCTCCAACTGCTGCTTGGTGAAGTGGTTGGTGGAAAAGAGTTATTAAAATGGTTAAAAAAACTGCTGAGGAAAGTTTTGGGGCAAACTTCCTTGAAATACGAAAAAATATCCACCATTTTGTGTGATACCGAAGTACTGTAGTTATAAATTACCGACCTATCATTTACATGTCTGAAAACGCTGATGATCTGGTAGCATTAACTCCTTCAATGTTTCTACAAGAAGTTCACATGGTGGGAGTACCTGACTTAGACACCTTATACAAAGTTAAGCTCACCAAAAGGCACAGGTATCAGCAGCAGTTGCGGGAAATGCTAAGAAGAAGTTTCAGATAATAATATTTTGGTTAACTTGTACAGCGAGTGGAATCCAGGAAATACGATCAACCTATTTCTGTTGGAGACGTCGTGCTGATTGGAAGTGACAACAGCAAGTGGCTGAACTGGCCATTAAGTCAGGACGTATAAATTCTTTCTGGTCCAGATGGTGTTGTCAGAACTGTCTGACTGAAGACGGCTAATCTGGAGCTGTTGAGACCAGTTCAAAGACTCTACCCATTGGAGGTGTCTTCTCCAGAAGACCTTTGCCTGATGCCTCAGCAACCAGTGACTATGGTGGGAGAACCTGTTTCTATTGTTGCAGAAAGGGAAAAACTTACTACTCGATATGGACCTAGAGCACCGAAAAAGTTGGACCTCTGAACATTGTGATGGTATTGTGAGTTGGCTTCTACAACTTAGGTGGGGGGATGTTGAGTAGTGAACGCATCCTATTTGCTTTGTTTATTTTTGATAATGATCTTTAAGTTACTGAATAGGCTTTGTGGTGAAAAAGTTATTTCATGGTGTTGCTGGTTATGAAATGAGAGATATAATATCTGTGATCGCGTCGGTTTAACAGAAAACAAGACAAAATGTGTTAAATTATATTTGGTAGAGACAATGGTAATGCAATAGGAAGCAAATAATAGTGAAACCAGAGCAAACCAAGCTCTGGGTTTTACGCTGGTTTTCTTTCGGTTATAAAACAACCAGATTTAGTCTGGTTCTTTCAGGGTCTTTGGTTTACTCTGGAATGGTTTGGTTACTTTCAGATGCTCTGTATTTGTATTTCTTCAGAATTGTCTTGTTTGTAATGGAATACTCAGGTATTTTTCTTTGGAATGGTCTGGTTTGCAATAGAATACTCTCTTATTTTACTCTTTAATGTTATGGTTTGCAATGGAATACTATGGTACTTTAATCTGACCAATGTTGATTCTCTCTGGGATGCTATGTTATTTTACTTAGGTCTATGTTGGTTCTCTCTGGGATGCTATGGTATGTGTTGGTTCATAAGTTTAAATAATGGAATTGAGATCTATTGATAAAATTACATATTTACAAGAGAATTTAATCGAATATTACAAAAATATATTATTAGGAATAAAAGGTGAATTATGGCTATATTTTTTAATTATGATTAATAAACGATACCTGATGTTACTATGATAAAGAACAAAAGGCTAATTATGCATATAATTTATTTTACAATTAAAAAAACACAAGTATATTCATTCAATTAGTCGTCACTAAACAATTTATTGAAAATTTTTGCATTTTTAAAATTACAAATTATTTATGATGGTGATAGTGGTAGGCAAAGAAAGGAGCCATTCCTGAAACAAAACAAAACAGTTTTTGAGTATTTTACACTAAGTAAAAATAGTTAATTTAAACTCAAACATAAATTATTCTAGTGTGTTATCATATAACTAATTAGTCATAACATCTTTAATTAGCAGGCAAGCTTAGTTTTTAGACCGGTGGGGCTGAAGATCAGCTATCTTCTCGCCAACCAAACTGTTCATTCTCGATAAAAACGTGGCCTTGGCTTCTCCAGAATACCCTCGTTTATCGATGTATTCTTTGTATCTGAAAAAAAAAAAAGTCCACATGAAAATTCTGTAACATCACAATTTACACACATACCAAGTCACGCTGTCCCCTTATGGGGTAAACAAGAAATGAGTCAAAAACAACTTCGTACTTATTAATCCAGACTAACTTTCTCCATGTTACTCTATCCTTTTATTCTACCATTGCTTCAACAGCATACATGTAGTCATACATGTACTTTAATTCTTAAAAACTGTTAAATTTTCTCTTGTTCAAACATTCTACAACATTTAGCCACATATAATATTGCCCATTCCTTCCTTTTGACCATTGGATTCACTTTCAAACCACAATATTTCAGCATCCATTCATTATGGACATTCCATACGAGTTTTTTTCAAATATCTCATTCCATCTACATTCACCTTTCTCTTGAGTTTCTCCTGATATACACACGTTTCACATCCATACAGCAAACTTGGTGTTAACACACTTTTATACACTGTCATATTAGTCAGTTCCTGTACTACCTCATTCTTAGAAATATTCTACATACACCCAAATACTCTCCGAGATGCATTCACCCGTCTGAGGCGTTAAAAGCTTTGAAAGTGTTAAAGAATTGCAAAGCTGTGGGTGTGGATGCGATTACAAGTTAAATACCAAAGTGTGGAGGTTAGGTACTTTTTTCAGATTATTTGAGCTTTTAAATGTATGTGCTGGAATTTAAAAAGTCCTAATGATTGGAAGAAAGCCATAATTGTTCCTTTATACAAAGGTAAAGGAAATAAGAGTGAATGTAAGAATTATAGTGCGTGAAAAAACTGAGGACAAGATTTAGGGTGCGCAATGCGGTTTCATGCCAGGTAGAGGATGCATGAACAAGATATTTGCGTTAAAACAAGTGACCGAGAACTGTATGGCAATAAAGAAGAAAGAGTACTGTGAATTGTCAATTTGGAGAAAGTGTACAATAGTGTGAATAGGAGTATGTTGTGAGATTATGGTGTGGATGTATGGTTGGTAAATGCAATTATGGCAGAATATGTTGGAAATAAAGCTTATGTTGGAAATAAAGCTTACGTTAGAGTGGATGGTTTTGAGAGCAACTCATTTGACATTGAGCAGGGTGTTGGGTGAGCTTGGGTTATGTCTCTATGGTTTTTTAATGAATTTTTGGATAAGTGTATGATGAGTGCATGTAAGGACGCAGTTGCTATGAAAATGGACAATGCGAATGTGAGAGTGATGTTATAATTATGCAGAATATACTATATTAATGGCCGAGAGTGAAAGTGACTTGAAAATTTAATTAAATTGTTTGAATGAGATGACAAAATGGGAGAGATCTTTGTATAAATGCTTCCAAAATTAAAGTGATGTTTTTTTAAGGCAATTCACCCCAAGGCCACCAAAGCTGACAACAATTTGCTGACTTATTTTAACTGTTATGTTTGGAGTTCCACCTATTTATACCCTTTAATCTTTAGCCATGATTTTTTCAATTACAACTATTATTAGCTTTATTTATTTATTGTTTACTGAGTTTCAAGTTAATGAAGATCTGAGATATAACTCCACGCAATAAAACAAACAAACTAATGAAGCACCAGTATAAGAAGGAGTTATGAAGGATGCTTTAACTAAAGCAATTAACAATGTGGGGAATTTTCCAATAATGTAGCCAAACTTCTGAATATTTGTCATATTACTATATTCAGGTACCTATGTAAAGCAGTAGGCTACACATTTTTCTCAAAGAACAAAAAACTAAATTATGTTTTAAACCTAAATATGATGTAACAAGAGTTGAAAATGATGTTGAATGATTATAAGCATGGGTTAGCTAATGCAAAAATTGTACATAGATCAAGAAACTCATTTTGGTTTATGGAAATTTAGTAAAGTCTTTGCTTTTTATATAGGTTATTAAAGATTATCATATTCTTATTTAGATGTTTTCCTTATTTAAAATTTAAAATAGAGTAAGAGCTCTCCTGCCAGCCACATTATGTGATTACTGATAACCCCCATCCTTCCTGTTTCTGTAATTTAATATTATAAAAATGGCAAAAAGTGAATCTAAACAAACCAAAATGTTAAAGGTACAAATTATGAAATTAAACGTAAATTCTTTCTCTTTAATTTTTGCAAATCTCAAATTTGTTCAACTGGGTAGCATCATTATCATCATCATCATCATCATCATCATCATCATAATAGTCATCTTCATACTCCTCATCCCAATCATAATCCTTTTCATAATTGTTTGTTTGGGCGACTCAAACTCTGATAATTTAACCTAGGCATTTTGATTCGCTTTCCATGGTTCTCTTCTAAAATTTCTTGCTGCGAATCTTTAAACATATAAGAGACAAACTTATTGGTAATAATTTAAGACCATTATAACAAACTTAACACATTATACAACTAACTAGAAGGGACAATTTCTTTGTCCAACTTAACACAATTTACTAGCAAATATTCAGTATCAATCTAAACCCCAATTAAATATGTTCCACATTTCCAATGAGCCACTCCAGATTATGTGACGCAAGAAAGTTTGGGCAAAAGTATGAGTAAGGACTACAAAAAACCATTCACAGTACTAGAATCGATACTATTAGTCTTTTAAAATGGCTTATGATAAGATTTTTGATTTGGTC
The DNA here is from genome assembly GCA_902141375.1 of Timema poppense. Lineage (NCBI taxonomy): Eukaryota > Metazoa > Arthropoda > Insecta > Phasmatodea > Timematidae > Timema > Timema poppense. The sequence continues at coordinate 1,552 of CABFOV010004353.1, read as the reverse complement.
GATGTGATAAGGTTATCACTTTTATTTAGATACTAGCAATCCCGCACGGCATTGCCCATGACCCACTGTGGTATAATAATAATTATATACGCTCCCCCCCCCTCCCGTGGTGCCCGTATCTCCAAAACGTAATTATAAACAAGATAAAAAAGATTTTCTTCATAAATTGGTTAAAAATCCCAATTAAAAAGCTAATTAAAAATTCGGCTTTGAGGTGTATTCTGACCCCCTTCCGTCCACTTATGTTAAAACTGTCAGATCTCTGCGTGCCATAGATTTGGCTGGGCATGGCACACAATCAAACACACACACAGACAAACACTTCCTTTTATTATTATAGACTAAACTTAAAGTTTTTTTGGTTGGATGAAGGTAGTCCTGTCCGATTACCTAGAATAATAAAAAAAAGTTCATGAAACACTGAGCTTGAGTACGGATTTGTTTGTCTTAGACCAATTGAAAGTAGTGACTATCGAGCATACGGTGATTTAAGGCGTCTACAGAAAGAAAGTAGGTTTCCTGTGTCAGTTCATTATGAGAGTGTGCTTACAGTTGGGACCGTTCATAGGGAAAGCAGGTTCGCGCAGGTACCCCACACCGACAAGTTTACCGGAGTGAACTTTTCATTCTTTTTTAGTTGTCGGCGCCGATAAATGTGTTCTTCAAAAGAAATGGTAGATATTGGAAATTAAATTACGTGTGTGCAACTCAGATGCCCTGTGTATGTATGTATATATATAAGCATACTGTATATATCTACTGTATTTTTATACTGTTTGTATATTTAATAAAACTTGTTCAACTGTAATTTAAAATTGGTGAAAATAAACTGTCTCCCCGCCAACCTTTGCGTATTCTACCGCTTAGTCCAAATTTTTGCTAACTAAATAAATGTTGTGAAATACTCTTTTAAATTCTCTAAGCTAGATTGGCTGGTATTTCCGTAGGTTGCCTTTGTTCCTTTGTTTGATTAAATTCAACAGACACTTCAGTTGGATGTTGCTAAAAGCCTTTTCTATCTAAAATGTAATAGTGTATTGAAAATCTGTTTTTCTGACTTTAGGCCATTAAATAAATGGTGATATTCACCATATTTCCTACCACGATTTATTGGATGCATACGGTGTTTTTTTCTTTTCAATTTTGGAGTAACACTATCAAGAAGTAAAAACTCTTCATCAGATGATGAACTGTGTATCTTGACGGCGGGAGCAACATGGGACAACTGGCAGGTTTTTAGGCTTTTGTCTGTGTCCTCTGTGTACACCTACACTCGTTGGAATTAAGCGCTGGAAGCAGGTAAGCAGTCAGCCTGCTTTCTTTCCGTATACGCACCTTAATTAGGACTGTGTGATTTATTTATTTTTATTCGAGAATTCATTTTGTAATTTAGATGAGTCAAAGTCACAGACCATTGTATTTAACGTGTGGCCTGACAACAATTAATACTTTTTGCACTAACCAAGGCAGCCGCCTTGTAGCATTTATTGGAACAAATGCTCCAAGAAAAAGTCTAAGTTCAAGAAACTCACCTAAAATGTCCCCCACTGTG
>CABFOV010004352.1:31813-53487 GCA_902141375.1 Timema poppense | reverse complement strand
ATCAGAATAAGAATAACCTTTGGGTAAATGGGTGAAATGCGGGTTGCGGGTAGCCCCTACAATTGTAAAGCTCCTTCTTAAACATCTGACGATATTTATGCTGTCGTGATATCAGATGTTTGTTCAAGTTTGGAAGATAATAATTGAAAACAAAAGGTGTATTAATTGGCTGTCCGGTTCTAAGGATCGAGTTTCTTAATATTTATTTGATTTTGATGTGTTTTTTTTTATATTAAGGAGACAATTTCTAGAGCGTTAACAATAGCCCTTGTTGATGATTCAATGGGGAAACTCGTTATATAGCATTTTGGGGGTGAAATTTTGGAATGAGGGAATTTGACTTATTTTAATTAGCGTAAATAAATTAAAAAAAAGTTGGTTTAAATGATGACGATGATGATGATGATATAGCTCTAATAATTGCGTCAATTTAGTTCAGGTAGTAGATGGGTTTCTTGTTCAATATCCAGGGCGTTGTGAACTTATCTGAACTGTAACTGACTACAGCACAGACAGATATATTTAACGTAGACATCCCTTGATACCAGGAGCATTACTCTAGTTTTCCATCCAGTAGGCTTATTAAACACAAGGCTCTGGCCACTTAAATGTTGTCCGAGTCTGACTACCCACGTTAATTTTTACGATGTCAGTGTCACAATAGAGGCACATTGGATATGTATTTCTCATATGGCTTAGCGCTCAAGTTTTCTCATCACACCTCCATGCCAATGCCAGTATTTTTTTTATACACAGGCCTATCAAAATTAAAACCAAATTAAGCTAGACGTGTGAGTTGAGCCACTGTTACACGCACGCGGGAGCCGTGCCTACGAATGTGATTGCTGCGTTCGCCACCAGAGTGTGCGTTGTTTAGAAGGAGGCCATTCTGCCCGACCAAGATATGGCGCGCTCGTAAATCTCCGCGGTTTAAAACTCCAGACGACTAGCGGCACCGTGGTGCTCTCTATCGCTTTTATACTCGTGCAACTTTCACACAATCATTGGGTGCGGGCTGTAGAGGGGAGGAGGGTGGTGCTGAAGAGATGACGACTGACTGGATAGGGGCAGAGGGGGGGAATCATTTATAGGGTGAATTATTGTTATTATTGTGAGCGTGTGTATGGGAACATCTGCCTCTGTGGCCTAAAATTTTAGGGGGAGGAAAAGCTTATCTCAAGGTCATCTATCCTATATAGAGTCTACAGTCCAATTTTCTTGAAAGGGCTTTATGTGACAGATAGAAAAGTTACTAGATCTATTTTCTCCTTTTTCATTTCATAAGTCAAGTCACGTGAGTTTCATCTGTCCCTTAACCGCCTCGGTGGCGTAGTTGGCTAACGCGCTAGTCGTGTTGAGCTCAACTGCTGAGGACGGGGAGATCGAGGTTCGAATNCTAGTCGTGTTGAGCTCAACTGCTGAGGACGGGGAGATCGAGGTTCGAATCTCGGTCGGGTGAACTGGGGGCGGTTTTTCCTAAATGGTTTTCCGCTATCCCTCCACGTGAATGAGGGTTCACTTCCTCTAATTCAACCTTCCCAATTCCTAATCCATTAGAGTAATTCGTACTTAAAGCGTATAACCCGAACGGGTAGTAAGACGTGGCGCTAAATATTATTATTATTATTATTTATCTGTCCCATTTGGTAGATATTATCAATACCTTTAAAATAGGAAAATGGTGTCAATTATTGCAGCAAAAATGTTTAAATGTTCTAAAGATGTCCTATAAATGTAAGTTGTACTTCACTAAGAGTGGTTTGAACCATTTCTGTGTTTTGAGTAATAGTGTTAGGCGACTATACGTCTAGAGGACCCTTGTTCGACCCCAGGTATTGTCAAAAACAATATATTACTGTGTGTTCATTCTGTCCCTTAGCTAATATTATTCCTGACACTAGAGTTGTGTATTTAGTACTATTAATACAAAGGGAGCTAAACATCACATTTTCTTACTAACATTCAACAATAAAACAAACAATAAACAAGATATTACATACTAATCAAAACGCTTCGATTGCGGGAATAAAGAAAATAGAAAAAGGACAATAATTCAAGGATATAAAAGAGAGCACTGGATTACTAAGGGGATTTTAGCATACATACTCCGGATCGTCTACCGTAGCCCTGAGACGTGTTGCAGACGTGCAGAAATTCCACGCTATTACAAGTCTGGTCTGTAAATTCAAAATATGCCTCACGCCAAAATGAAGCTGAAGGGTATGAAATACAATTAAAAACCTTACTTACTTTTACTTACTCTATGGCATTAGGAACTCGTAAGTTCATTGCCACACCCACAAAAGTACGTCCACCACCTTTGACCGATCTCTATCTTGAGCTAGTTCTATCCATTACACCCTAATCTCTTTCAGGTCTATTCTAATGTTATCCTACCTTCTGCGTCTAGGTCTTCCCAATGGTCTCTTCCAATTGGGTTTGCCAGTTGATACCTTGAACACGGGTCTAGGTTCTTCCATGAACGCTGTATTTTAAATAATGTTTCAATCGAAATGTAGTTGTTGTGAGATCAAAGTAAATTACTATAAACATAGATCTATCCCTCATCAAACAAATAAGTTATTTTGAACAGGGTCACAATAGACAAGGACTCACTGGAAAACACGGAGAATCTAGCAAACACAAATAAGTTTGCAAAAAAATAAATATATAGGATACTTTTATTTAAAAGAAAAGGTGAACTGAAGAACAAAGCACTTTGTTTTGCACATACGTCATTGCACATGTCTTTTCCCACCCACTTTCCCCATCCCCCCACCCCATGACATTGAGTTGTACAATGACTGCATGTATTTCCCCATCAAGCTCAAATCATTGTGTTCTAAACACCAATGACATGACACTTATTAATTTTATGACATATGTAATTTAAGACTGCATACTAATCTCTAAAGTACTTATAAACATGGGATAATAATATGTAAAAATCTGTAAAGAAAAAACAACAGAAATCTGTATTTCATAATATTAAGCATGCGTTATAAATGTCAAGCTCATTTAGTCTGGTTTAATGGTGATAGGAAGGTCAGGGTTTGAATCCCAGCCGTATGTTCTGAAGGTGGTTTTACCTAAATGTTTTCCGTTCTCCTATGCATATACAATTTCATTTTCTTTAAAATTCTACCTCTCTCATCCCTATCCTACTAGTTTATATATTCTTATACGCCCCAATGGGTACTAAGAGGTAGGAGCATAGGGCGGGGAGGGGGGCGTGGGCGGGGAGGGGGGCGGGGGGAGCTGTATCCCTGAAAAGGACATCCGTAAAATGTTTGAGGATTGCATTAGTGGTTTCAGAACCCTCACTTCCTTAAGAAATACAACAATGTGGGGGTATTTCGCCTCAAGTAGGCAGCGTCCTTAATCGGTATTGGATAAAAGATCGACTCTTTGGTAAAGATTAATCCACATATAATCCATATGTCATAGGTCTGCTATGGAAAGTAAACACATCCGCTCTCATGTATCCATTCGCCAAACCATATGATCTGCAAGACCATATTTATTGATTTGTTGTCACTTTTGGTAGTCAAAACTTTCACAGCAATCCGTTTGTTTTAAATTTGGTTTTAATTTCAACTGTTTTAACATTTTATGCTAGCTGTCAGCTACCACCACTCTTATGGTGAATGGATTCTACCGGTCCATAGTTCATGCTCGATCTTGCAATAACAGTTTGATGTGTCCGTAAGTCTATGCTCCGTAAATTCTGTAAGAAGTTATATAAAATAAAGTTTTATAATCATCGTTATTGTGGCAAACCAATCAGTGGTAAAAAAAAAACCCACCCATAATCATTTAATAAAGTTAAATGCGCACAGCCCAAACGGGTATAGTATACATAGTTTAAAGTAACTTAGTACTTAAAATTATGAAAATTGAAACATGACACCTGGACACGGGAATCAAACCTGGGACCTTTGGCTTAGTACGCCAATCCTTTAACCACTGAGCTATCCAGGAATAATAGCTTCGGTTATTTGATTCTTAGTAATTAATGCCTATAACTCTACTAAATCAAGCTTTGCCGTTTTATTTGAACGAATAAATTAAAAACTGGAGTCATTAAAATTTTGTCTGTGGCTACTGAATTTACTGAAACTGTTTTATTTAGACCTTTAATGATATATATAGGATGGAGTGCAATGGAGCAATTTAAATATATTGATGACTCGAAATACGTTACAAATACGGAGCTACAAAATATGTAAATGTTCCTGTTCTAGGGTAAGTTTGTTTGTAAGCTATATACCAGGAGTCGGTAAACTTTTTGGGCGGCGATTGACTTATCGATTTATCAAAAATCTCACGATCACTCATAGTTTCTTCACTCTACGTTTAGTTTTTTGGTCTATACCTTCCTTCAATTATATCTTTCTTCAAACACTTAATAGAAAAAAAAGAAAAATATTAAACCATTTCAATTAAAAAAAACATTTTGCCGATGATGACCGATCAAGGTAGTTTTTTTGGTTACACTCAAATGTTATTTGGAAGCACTCGATGTATTTGTGAGCTTAGAAGACTCACTGATGACTTTTAATGATAATGTATTGTACATCCTTACGTGATTGACTATAAATTGTTGCGAGATCAACCGATTGATCACGAATATTTGCCGACCACTGATATATACGTACAGTAAGTAACGCTATGCTTAAAAATGTACTTTTAATGTATTACTATTAATATTTACAAGTTTATTTTTCTCCTCAGTGGTGGCATTCCAATAGCACAGTAAGAATGCCTCAGTGGTCGGGGGTACCGGGAAAATAATAGTGTCACATGATTTATTGTCTTAGTACTGCAGTAATCGTCGTGATATCACATGACACTTGACATGACATACGAGACAGCGAGGGTGAAAGGGGGGGGGTAGACGTGAGTCACGATAATAGTGGCGTGATGTGACAAGTAATGTCGGGATTACAACCCTTCACACCGGCGTGTAGAGGCGAGTCATTCATACACATCTCTTTGTGAGAGGGATGACCCTAAACAAACAGAACATTTCTTTAAAAATTAGGGCTGTGTAACTCCTTGCCTTCCCCATGACTTACATTTCTTTGCCCCATATGAGATGTACACTAACATAACCTGCACCGGCGATCACGCAGATTAAATGTTAGCTTCTCACCCAGTCTAGTTTGCCGGTGATGGGGAGGCCGTGGTTTAAATACTGGCTAGGTGCACAGAGAGTGGTTTTCCTCACAGAGGGTTTACCACTCTTTCTTAATCCAAATGAGTATACATTTCCTTCAAAATAACCAAACTTTCTCATATTTAGCCCATTTGTGAAATTAAAAGCATATAGCCCTAACAAGTAGAAGAATTTGGAGAGAAAAAACCACGTACATAGCTCACATTGGTGAGTGCGCAGACAAAAAGTGCGATTCATCTAGTCTGATTTGCGTGTGATGGAGCGGTAAAGGTTTGAATCTCGGATGAGTGCACTGGGTGTTTTTTCGAATTTGATTTACATGCGTAAGCGTGACACGTGTTGTTTTCACATCATCTCTCCTCTCTAATTCTGTTGCATTTATTTTAATTAATCTTCTCATCCCTACTATATAAGATTAGGCTACTAAATAACTCTTTGGCTATAACTCATGTACTAAAATAGAAAATTAAAATTTTAATGTACTCTACTTTCTCGAAAATAGCTTTTATATTAAGAGTATTAACCGTGATAATGTACTTAAATCTAATTTAGTATTAAATTTATTTATTTGTGCGAATTTTATTAATTTATTTATGGACTTAGCGAGTTTCTGTGCAGTGCTTTCTAAAATTAATTGCTATATTACTATTGTAAAGTTTACTTTAGTATTTGTCTAAGCTTACCCTGAAAGGTAGGTAGTTTTCCCTGAAATGTAGGTAGTTTACCCTGAAAGGTGGGCAGTTTACCCTAAAAGGTAGGTAGTTTATCGTGAAAGGCGGGTATTATACCCTGAAATGTAGGTAGTTTGCCCTGAAAGGTAGGTAGTTTGCCCTGAAAGGTAGGTAGTTTACTCTGAAAGGTAGGAAGCTTACACTGAACTGTAGGTAGTTTGCCCAGAAAGGTGGGCAGTTTACCCTGAAAGGTAGGTACAGTAGCCCCATGACTTCTTTGGTGCTGATTGACAGCTGACAGCTGACAGCTTTGAAAAGCTACCAGACCAAATTATACATCCTTACGCCTAACCATATGATCGGCAAAAACATGTGTTTAGCAGCTGTCAATTTTGACAGTCAAAATTTAGGTACATACCTAAATGTTGACTGTCAGAAGTCAGCTGCTAGCTGTCAGTCAGCACCAAAGAAGCCATGGGGCTACTGTAGTTTACCCTGAAAGTTAGGTAGCTTACCCTGAACTGTAGGTAGTTTGCCCTGAAAGGTGGGCAGTTTACCCTGAATTGTAGGTAGTTTGCCCTGAAAGGTGGGCAGTTTACCTTGAAAGGTAGGTAGTTTACACTAAATTTTAGGTAGCTTACTTTGCTTGGTTCCAATCTGGTGTAGGCTATAAGATTGGTCCATAGTGAAATCAGTAGTGGCAAAACATTGGCAAATCATTTACTGTTTGTGGTAAACGGAGTGTCTTTATAAAAAAAACGAAAAATTAAATACAATTTACGCATAATATAACCACTTGCGAAATTTAATGAGTCAAGCGAATAATTTCATGACTTGTTATTTATTTAAACTCAACCAAACTTTACCAAAAATCTACGATAGGAACACGCAAGGCCACACAACTTTACAAATAAAACTATTTTGAATTTTAAATGTTTCTTTTCTTTGTTCTTTACCTTCATATTAATACACACATTCACGTTTTAATAATAAGCCGCATAGCTTTGGATTTGTTTATCAGTACCTAAACCACACACACACACACACACACACACACACACACACACATATATATATATATATATATATACTTAAATATGTATAGGTCATTTATATACACACACGCACATCCACTTAAGTTTGTTGATATTAATTCTGCAACCTGCAGTTTTATCCTNACACACACACACACACACACACACACACACACACACACACACACACACACACACACACACACACACACACACACTTCTCTATTTCTTAACTAATTATTGTAGTCTATAGCTATTATTTTCTACCGTGTCTTAGTATTTGTTTGAGCTACTCGCTTACATTAATCAAACTAATGGGGTAGCAACATTTGAGAGGAAATGTATCCGTATTTGCGTGGAATGGGAAACTATTTATGAAACACCACCCTCAGTAAACACATCCGGGATTCATGCTGTAACAAGCTCGTCAGCAGCAAACTCAATAGTTATTAACGAATGTATCTAAGAGGTAGGATGAGGAGGGTAACGTGAACTAAATGTACCAGTATTAATGCCGAGAGAAGAAGGGTAGACGAGATTGAAAAGCAAACGTGGAATTCCACTCCTAGTTCACCTGTTCATTATTAGAAAACCCGACCTACCCGTCAATAGCAACTGAGGACAATACACGTCTTAAGGTGGGGATGCACCGGACGTTAGAAAAGGGCATTGTTTTGCAGTTCTTATAGCAACACTTTTTTTGGTCAAAATTTTTTTTTTACAAAATAGAGTTTAATTTTCTTCACATGGTTATATCAATAGTTGTTGAATATCTGTCATGAACATAGTGGCATTAGTTGACAAACTTTTTAAATTAAGAGAAAAAGTTGGCATTAAATTCCAGGGTACCCTCGACAGATATTCAAGAACTGTTACCTCATCATGTGAAGAAAATTAAAAGCTATGTTTGTACTAAAGCAATATTTGATTTATTTTGAGCAAAAAAAAAAAAAGATTGATATAAAGACTGCAAAACAATGCCCTTTTCTCCTGTTCCTTGCATCCTCTCCTTAAGGGGAGTGCATGCTAGTACACTGAGATGCGCTGCAGACATTTATAGATCACGGATTATCTATGGAGTGATTTGATATTTTAAAATATTGTTTTCACCAAAATGTAGGTGAAAGCTTAAACCAGTTAAAGAGTCTTAAGTTTTTTATTTAAATTATTTTAAAAGGTGTGATAAAACATAAAACCATATAAAACAAGCCCACATTATCTTAAAATATTCTATTGTTACCTTATCAAAACATGACTTTATTTACTAGAAGAAGGCCAGACCAAAGTTTTTTTTAACCTTTTGCTCAGAAGTACAAATTTTAGCGGCAATCCTCGTTGAATTTGTTTTAAAGAAACTTTAAAGGAACTCAAAATTTTAACATATTAGTTCGTAATAAACCTGCTGATAAGTTTCCTCTATATATTGTCGAAAAAAATATTAACGTTTAACTTTGGACTTCAGCCACCGCTGCGAGTATTTAATCGTTGTAATAGTTAGTTTTGGTACGATTCGGAATATATTTGATTGATTATTTTAACCGTAGGGCTATTTACTCTCTTATTCTAAGGAAGGAGGATTGCGGATACAAGAGCTGTCATAACTCGTACCCTTAAAGGTAGTAAGTAAGCTTACCTTGCATGTTTCCACTATGGCGTAGCTTTTAACATAGGGCCATAGTGTAATCCATCATATTGAGACTGGTACCTTGCTTAGTTTCATTATCGTGTAGCTTAAAATATAGGATATTCTTTAAATTGAAAAATGACACATGAACACTGGAATTGAACCAGGGACCTTTAGTTTAATACGCCAATGATATTACCACTGAGCTATCCAGGAGTAATTCCGTACCCAGGGTCATTCGTCACTCATATTTTAAGACAGAGTCTGTATTGGACGTGGGGAAATCGTTAGCTACATGAGCGATTTGTTTGAGTAATCTTCACTCTTTGTTGTGAATATATTTACTATTCTTTTTACTTTAAGCATTGTCAGGTAATTGAAGGCAATTAGGGCATTAAATGACAGGTCAATAGTAATTGCTTAGAGAAGGGATGGAAACCACACACGTGGAAAAACCACCCATCAGCGGGCCCTCACGAAAAACGCATTCGCAAAAGGTTTAAAATATGTCTATCACTACAAGACATGGAAGCTAAATTAGAATAAACTATTCAAATTTGAGTTTTGGTCTTTAGGGTGTGGGAGGTGTGGGAAGAATTATTGAACCACATTAAGAGAGTGTTAAAACAAACAAGAGTTTACTAACATTACCAGCTTCGGTGGCCGCATGACAATATACTAGACTGCCGAAGATGGGGTTCGATCCCGGTCAGGTGTACTAAAGTTTTTTACTAAATGGTTTTCCACTTTCCCTCCACGCAAATGTGAGTACACTTCCTCTAAATTCAACCTTCCTAATACCTAGTTCGTTAGTGTAATTCGTACATAAGCGTATATCCCGAATGGGTAGTAAGACGTGGTGCTGAAAATCCCAAATTTAAGCGATGCGAGTCTATATCAATTTGTCAGGGATTATAAATTAATCATACTTAATACAAATCATCACCAACAATTTTAGACTAGCTGTTAACTTGAATGACTCTTACTTGGGAGTTAAGATTTTTATAGCATTCAACATTTACTTAAAATTTAACTTAATCATTCTGGTAGCATTTTAAGGTTTGGTAGGCTATTTTAATTGACTATAGCCACTAAAATAAATGAATACATACATTTTTTTTAATCACTCGGTATAATGCTACATTTTTTTATTTGAGTATGGGCCAGGTGACTCATCCATTTCTATTTCTAAACTCACCCTTTCTCACCACCACCCTTATATTCACTCTCACGAATGAAAAGTAATCTGTATTTAAGGTGACTCAACCCGGTCGGCTCTATGATTATTCAAATCGTAATCCTTATTTCCTTCTCTTCCCTGCACTAAAAAAAACTAGTTGCGTGGACACGCATTCATTCAATTAGGCCGTTATCTTCTCTCTTTCTTCTTATGAACGCACCCGTCACTGAAATTAATTTCTTGGCTCACATTGCTCGACTTGGGAGGAGAGAAAATAAAAAAAGAGAAGCGAGTAATTTATGATGGCCAATATGTATTCAAATGGAAAGTAATTTACAAGCCGCCTAATAAATGTTACTCTCTAAACATCCCTAAAGAAGTGTGACTTATTACGCTGTGATCGGGTGGTATGTGATGTGGTATGCGATGTGGTGTGTGGCGAAACACACTTGAAGGATGGATGGATGTTGCTTGTTTCATACTCTCTTTTACGTACAGTGCTCCACGTCTTACTACCCATCCGTATTATCCACATAATTACATAAACGAAGGTATAGTTTAGAGAAAGTTTATCGTACTCACCGGCACGGGTAATATGCAAATACAAAGTATTATATGACATAATATAATTAAAATAAATGGATAAGGTAGAATCTAAAGAAAATGTACCTGCATTTTCATGAAAGAAGAATGGGAAACCATTTAGGGAAAGCCACTCTAAGTCCTTCCGACCGGAATTCGAACCTAGACATCTCTATCACCGGTAAACCAGACTAAGTGGGTCTGGCGTTTGTTACGTGTGCCCACTGATGTGAGACATACCTGGTACACACATGTATATATTATTTTATGTTAGCTATCTGAGAGAAAACCAGGCTACCTTAGATTGGTCCTTCGCCTCCTAAACCACTCAACCAGGGGCACGGTCGGTAGATAACTTAACTTGTATAGTCGTCTATATCATCAGGCACTTTGGGTGCCTTCATATGGTTTATTTGTTCACTTTGTATTTTAGACCACACATCACGCAACCCGCTCCATATAACATAATCTTTCAAATGACATACTCTGAAAAGAAAAACAACAACATAGGATCGTGATATAAAAACATTTCAACCTATTGTTTTATTTTATCGAAACTCCCCTTCCCAACTTACCCGCTTTTCCACCCTCTAGAGTTGTTATTGGTTATTATGATATGTGAGCACTTACGTTGTTCCACGATGCACCTTTGAGAGACGCCATTATTGAAATAAAACGTAGGAAGGGAAATAGAACAAGAAACGAACTGAAAATCGACATTGCTTTTTATTTCTAAATAAAAAAGCGAAGAAAGTAAAATCAAGAGAAGAATAACGCTAGAAAGGAACCAATATAATAAATGTGGAAGCCTTTAAAAGCAGTCCCGGGTACAGATTTGAGACTGCAAATAGAAAAAGTGATTCGATTGTCGCCAAACATTTTAACTTGCTTGCTCTACGTCTCTCTCTCTCTGTGTGTGTGTGTGTGTGTAGCGCGCATGCGTGGGATAGTTGGGTTGCGTGAGATCCTGTATGTTTTTTAGTTAGTCGGAGTCAAGGTGTTTAAACATCAAAGGGTAAGTCACTCTAGACACCTTAATGGTTCTTTTATGTTAAATTATTTTATACTAAAATATTTCTAACCAAAGGGGCTTTCATTAACTTATTAATCTAAGGGTTACGTATTTGGAGGATATCATAAAGAAAATTAATCCATATTAGCGTGTGGAGAGAATGGGAAAAGCACAGTTAATAATAATGTGTTGAAAAACACCCACTTACACCCAGCTGAGACTCAAACTTTGACCTCACCATCACCGGCCACCAAGTCGATTTGACGTCTTAAGCCCTGTGATCACAGACGTAAGCTGTGTAGTTTTGTGGAAGTGTAACAGCATTATTTTGGAAAGTGAATGAAAAAAAATCACCTTCTCCGCATCCTGATGTGATTCGAACACTGTGATGTTATTTGCCACCCTACCTTGTATTTCCCTATTTTTTTCGACTTTTGTGAACAATTTCCAATTTTTTTTCGCGTGAAATCTTCGAAGTTCGTCGGTTTGTTGCCGGCCTGACTAATGATACTGTTTACATCTATTAAATAAAGTAAAAGGACGGAAGGAACAACGTAAAACATTGTTTTAAATAATTTAAATAAGGAATTTTGATTTAAGGAAGAACACTTACCTTTTATTAAACATATTAATTATCCTTTTAAGAAGTGTGTTTGACTCTTGTATTAATTTTTAAAGTCGACCATGTTTGTTTTAACGCATGCGCAGTGCTATCAAACAAGTGAGTAGAGGACCTCGTGTTTTGCAAAGGAAGAAGGAAGGAATAAAAATCAAGCGGGCTGTTCAATTTTTGACAAAAGGAAATAGACATTTAATTCTTTATAAAACATTATTCACATTCAATTGGCTATACTTAAATATTTATGTTGAACCTACATTTCATTTTGATTTTCTCCCTAGTCTATAGCCAACAATTCATTTTCGTTTTTATTTATATATATATATATTGTTTTCTCTTTGGACTTGGGAGTAAGAATAGAACATTTTTAAATTTAGAAGACTGGAAGGTTTTTAAAAAGAGTAGAGAGGTCTTCTTCCTGGTTGTGGGTCCAACATGGAGCCAAATCGATGGCACTCCCAATTCAAGTTAATTTATAGTGATTCAAAGGTGGTGGATTAAGGTGAAAGTAGCAAAAAAAAGGGAAGCTAAGTGTGTGTGTAAGAACTACAATATGTATGCTCATTTAAATTGTGGAAGAATTTGAAGTGAAATTTTTTTATGAAGATGGTGTTTCAGTATGGACTAATAATTCATGGGTGAGGCCAAACCAATTCTTCAACTTTCGATTATTGCAATCATTTCTTTTCTCTCTCCTATATAAATCAGAACTTATTTACTTACAGAAAGACATACTAATACAGAGAATTAATTAACATTATATTTTATGTCTAGTTATTAATTTTATTGATTGTATATATATATTTTTCTCTTCTTTTGGTTTCAACAATACTGTGCTATACTTTATTAAATTAGAATTATAATTAACCGGAATTCCATAGGTAGGATTTGGATGTGGACAAAAGGGAAACAACAATAAATCCACAAAAGTGCCAACAATTGTTATTCTATAATTTTTTTTAATTTGTAGCCTAAATTACATTTTTCTTCAACAATCCATTTTTTTTTATTTTATCTAAATTGTTCATGTTTTTTAGTTTTAAGTTTACCCAGTGGTCCCGAGTTTGAGAGTCGTCGTGCCACTGAATTGATAGCCAAGGTAAATGTTTTTTTTTCTTTTGATTATTATTTTCCCCCTAGATACTAGGGGTGGCGCCCAACAAAAAACACAAGTATATAGATAAAGAGAATACACTTATTTCTTGTACACTGACTGATTGAATGAACTGAGGGAAAGTATATTTTTCCTGTTAAAGGTTTTTTTTTTCATTACAACACTGACCTTTTTTTAATGGAGCACTGAGTCTTATTATCCGTACAGGTTGTACGCCTATGTACTAATTACCCTAAAGTGTTAGAAATTAAGGAAGATGTTTAATTTAGAGGAAGTGCACCTGCATTTGCGTGGAGGGAGAGCGGAAAACCATTTAGGAAAAAAACAACTCAGTGCACCCTACCGGGATTGAATTCTAATTTACCCGTCTCCGGCAGTCTAGTATATTGCGAAAGTAAAACCTTAGACCATGTGACCACCGAAACGTGTAACACTGATATTCCCTGTCGAATCTGCCCCAAGGCAGTTCAAGTCTAACGCCCTAGACTGTAGGCTCAACGATGTGGGTCAAAGCCATTAAAATGCATTACCTTATAAAATTAAATATCTCCATTAAGGAATTGACACTTATTTGAGCTAAGAAATAATAGATAATATGTTTAATATCAATGACCCATCGTAGACTAGTTATATCATTTACGTGAGCTTATACTAAACCGATCACATTGCAGTTAGATTTGAAGTAACTTGCTATGATCTAGATTAGAGCTTCTTAAACTTTTTCAATTCGTGACCCCGGATGTATAGGTATATACAATAGGTATACATATCAAACTTTTACTGATAATAAATCATAAAGAAATTTATTTTAAAACACTTCTTTGGTATACATATTATTTTACCATTTATTAAAGACGAAAGCAAATTTGCATACTAATGAGATGAATGTGTTTGTTTATTTTTACATAAAAAAAATTAAATCTTGGCTGAATATTTGACACTTTAGGACGTAGAGAACCTTCAAAGTTTTTAAGAGTTTATCAATATTTTGATTTTATAATCGTTAGTATTGAGAAATCGCTTAGTGTAGATACGTAATGCAAAATGGCATAAGAATGTTTAAGTCCATTTCAGAAATTGTTGTAAATTCTGTCCTACATTATTATTATTAGCACCGCGTCTTACTACCCGTTCGGGTTATACGCACTTACGCTAATGTGTAATGGTAGGGTGATTGTGAGATGAAATGAAGAACCTACAGTTTAACGTGGAATCCGAACCACGGTGGAGGCCTGTCATTCCCCACATTCACAAAATATCTTGTCAGAGCTGAAGGAAGGGTTTGGTAATTAGATAAATCTGTGCCGGGACTTCTGTCTTACAACCAAGCCAAAATTCGTTTAACGATTTTTTTAGGAAAATCAAGTTTTAAATCTCTGTGTCGCTTGATAAGTCAGCAAACTCTTCTTGAACTTTTAATGGCAGATGACTGACCTTTTATTATTTCAATTGAGTATGGCTTATGGACTGAATTTAGTTTTTTAGAATCAAAATGTGAAGAAAAGTATTTGTGAAACTGTGTCTTTACGTACTTCAGATGATCAATTATAACTCTTACAATTAAGTCTTTGGGAAGATTATTTTCAACTATAGAATCATCTGTATCTATAAACATTTCTAAAAAACCATATTCCACCGTGTCCTTCCTTATCTTAACTTATGGAATAAAACTTTCAATTTTATTTTCAACATAAATGTGTTACAGTTAGTTGTGTGTTCAGAACCAAGGCTGCAGTGAAGTCGTGCGACGCAACACGGGTGAGTGCTGCAAGAATCACCCCAGGTTCATTACGCTTTTGATTTTGAATCGATTTTTGGTCGTTCCGCATTCAGAAACCTTTTACTGTTGCCAAATTTTTCACGAACCCCACAATCAGTTACGCGACCCCTTTTGGGGTTGCGACCCACAGTTTAAAGAGGCCTGATATAGATAAGTGATATTCAAACTTTTTTATTCGCGTACTCCTCAGATATAGTTTATCTTCAACTTTGTACCCCAAAGTAGTTGGTGTATAATTCAAATTATATAAACTAGCTATATTCTATAATATACCTCCATAATAGATCAAATAGATTACATACAATAATATATTCAGTAATAAGATGAAGATGTCTTCGTATACCCCCAGTGGTACGCGTTCCCCGGGTTGTGCACCCTGGTCTAGAAGTCAGTCGTTTAATATGATGCCGTTATGCTAAGGCTAGTAATATATTTATTATTATTATTATTATTATTATTATTATTATTATTATAACTGCGTCTTACTATCCGTTCGGGTTGTACGCACTTGCGCTAATGTGAAATTGTAGGGTGATTGTGAGATGAAATGGAGAACCTACAGTTTAACGTGGGATCTGAACCACGGTGGAGGCCTGGCATTCCCCACATTCACAAGTTGTGATTAATACACGTATTGTCAGAGGTGAAGGAAGATTTTGGCAATCAGATAAATCTGTGCTGGGACCGAGGATTGAACCCCGGACCTCCAGCACAGAAGTCTGACACCTTACCCCTATACCGGCAGGCCACCGACAATATGTATTTATTAGTTTATTTGCAAGGCCTATGATTTTGGCGTAATCAACTCATTGAGTATATTTCCACCTTGTGTATAATTTAAGTGTCCCCCAGCATACCTCTCGTGATGATGGGTTCAAAATTTGAAAAAACAAGTTAGTCTACTTGTATATCAATAAATGAGGCTATCTCCTTGACTCCAACCAACTCAAAACAAGTATATCACTGCAGAGATGAATGAGAGTCAGTCCTCTGCCACCTAGGCTCCAACCAGTTTCTTCAGAACATAGAGAAACGTGTATATTGGTGTAGAGATGAATTGATTACCTTATTTTCCTCCTTGACTCTAACTACTTCAAATAATAGAGAAACAGGTCTTTCAGTTCCGAGAAGAATGAGACATCTCTTTACCTCCTTGGTTTCACCCATTTACTCAAAAAGGAATGTTGGATGTGAATCGTAGCAGCACCTTTATAAATGGACCTTGGTTTTAGGAGGCAATCAAAGCTCGTAGGGGCACAAACAAAACACAACAATGCCACATAATAACGTTCCCTTGATTGTTTTTTTTTATATATTTCTAGAAGTTGACAGCCAGCACTCGTCCACTTTACTGGCTGAGTACAAAAATCAAATAAAAATGGGGCTGATCATACGGCTAGCGTGCCATCCTAGGAGAGTGTTTGGGAGAATCTAACACACGTCTATGTGAACAGGGGTTGTTGATATGCAAGAACCAGAGTGAGATTACGTCGGAGCTTGAATTGATCTTTAGTGGTTAGTTAGTGCTAGACAGTGAAGTAAACTAATTCTACGCTAGCACTCAAGCTATACTCAACTTTGTTCTTGCATACCACCGTATGGGTGCACCCTATTAATTGAGCTACTATTTAATTCAAACGTTCACCACAAGGCTTATTAGCTACCTAATATTAGAGCTATAGTTTGGAGGAGGTTCACTCAATTAGTGTGGAAAATCATCACTGACTGCACCTGATCAGAATTTAAACCTCAACCTTCCATGTTAACGGTGACGAACTAAAACAAGGCTTTAAACTACTTCGAGCGCGCGGCCATCGGCGCGGGTAGATTAAGCTAGTAAGTAGTCCCTTCAACCAGAAGTGCTTTTATATATCCCCATCTTTTGAACGTGAACGTCCAATATCTTAAATAAAATATAATAAACTAAAGCGTTCACTCAAACTTGGTTTGATTTTATAAACATTAATGTTTTTAAGTATTTCAAAAATTTCCCTTAACGTTACGTTACTATATATAGATATATATCAAAACAATAAAAATAAAAAAGGTGGGTAAGGGAGAAAAAAATACTCGGAACTCTACTCTCGCTATCACTTGACTCTCAAAGTCTCTTCTGTTTCTGACATAAATGGTTTCTTGGGATGACTGAGAGGAATTTTATCTGCAAAAGGAAAAAAAAAGTAAGACCGAGTGAGCCGGCGAGCCCAATGGAACCAACCTCCCATCCCATTCTCCCCCGCCCACTTTTTCAACACAAGGGCAAAGAACGCCAAGGATAAGATTTCACCATGTCGTTCTCTTTGCAAGGGAAACTTCACAGCCAGCGGCATCATGAGGGGGATGAACTGACTTGCCACACCTTTACATAAGGAATAAAAAAAATGGGGGAGAACTGGAGGGAATAAAGGGAGAAAAAAAAATTCCTAGCTCACGCTTTCTATATGAAATAGCATTCTAAATGAGCCGATAACGCGTACACACGTATACATCTCTATTCTTTCCATACAGATATTTTCAAAATTACTAGATCTAGTTTTTACCTTCTTGTATAGAGGAATTATTGTGATTGCGAAAATTTTTGGCTCTGAGATGAATCTTGTCGTTTTGTGTATTCTCAAATTCAAAAAAAGCGGGTCTCTGTCCCTGGGCCTACATCCGAAATGGTTTGATGTTTGTCTTTTAACTTGATATTTGGATGTTATTTTACTCATACCTCAGGAACTTGCTTATACTTTGATTCTAGCCATCATATTAAGGGTAGTTTATGATGATTAATTTTTGAAAATGCAAAATATCTCCAAAATAGCTCTGACAACTTTGTTTAAAATTAATATCTGGGAGTGTTTGTCTTGAAAAATAGTTGTGTATAGGCTATACTTGTTTTTTTGGAGAAATGATCTTTTAAAGGGAAGTTTAATGATAGATAATTTTTGAAAATTTGAAATTTTTTAAATATGGCTCCAACATTTTGTTTAAAATAGTTATTTTAAGAGTGTTTTAAATGATAAATAAGAATGTATGTTTGGTTTTCTGGACCAATCTCCTTTAAAGATATTTTACCGACAAGTGATTTTTGAAATAATGAAATTTAAAACAAGTAGTTAAATAATTACTAGTAGCGTTTCCAGGTGCGTAGACAAACAGTGAGCTCATTAGTGCCTTCTACAACAAATTAAAAACCTATCAAAATCCCCATAGGGGTAAATAAATACAAGCGATACACCTGCCGAAAACAGCAGATGACTACAGTTGAAATACAAATATTAAAAAATGTACTAACATTTAAAAAATAAATTTCAAAATAAGACAATTCGCGATTTATCAAGGGGTCCCGATAATATTTCCTTATGGATTACTGAATAATTTCTCTTTAGATAGTTAATAATTAAACGGGTTAAGAATGTAAATACTGTTGCAATATTTTTCCCCCGCCATTGTGGCGACATGTGTTTCCATTGTTCAAATAAGAGTATTTCTATGAAAATCAGACTGTGGATACGATGGTGTCATTTCATATTTATTTTGTTGTGCGTCTCTTTCAAAGAATTATATATCACACTATCTTTATTTGTCTCTTATCCTAGATGGGACACTGAAATATCTGTTTGTCGAGTCCTAAGCCATATTTCTCCCCTCCCCCGTCTAAACCCATGTTCCAGGTATACACGGGGGATGTTCCCGTACTTGATTAGGTACAAACCAACTATTACCTTGTATACAACCAACTATCCTAGTTGAAACTAGAGCAGAATCACCGTGTGTTTGTGTATGAACTCAATAAAACAACTAGTTAAAATTATTTCATGGATATTATACGTACCAGGATGGTTCAGTGATAGAACAATGGTGCGCAAAGTCAAATGTCCAGGGTTCGAATCCTACGTCCATATGGTCATTTTCCACTGAATCAGAATGTAATCCCATTATCAGGAATTATCCTGTGGATAGCCATTATTTATCAATTCGTGATACGTTTGATTAACTACCGTGGTGACAATGATCAAAACACGTAGCCATCTTGGTAATTTATGCGTAGTTTGGTAGTGGAGCAGGTCATGGTTTCTCACTTTATTAAAGTATGAATGCATGCCCAGAAAATATACTAAGAGTCTAACATTAGCAAATTTAACAGTAATCCCCTTGTCTTAAAAAAAAAGAAGAGTAAAATAAAATATATTTAAGTAGAAATTTTATTTTTTTAGGAACGCGGTTTTAATTAATGTATTTAAAAAAAATCTATATTCAAAGGTAAAAAAATATGGATTGTTTCAAAATAGAAACTAAACTTATTATTAATTTAAAAACCACTTTCTGATTTTTTTTTGGTGGTAACATTAGTTATTCTCAAAACGAGGACGAAAGTAATGCCCATGTTAATTCGTATCGCATATTTCATATAAGCTACTTTGTTGGTTATTTGATGATAGCCGCCATGATTGTTTTAAGTTAAAGTTTAGCTACTGAATTAAGTTCGTATACATCTCCCGTGCGTAACTGCACTGTCCGAACGCCCGTCTCCCGCCAGCTAACTTGACTGTGTCCCTGTCTGCCTCTATTTCAACATACTCCACAATGCACGAAACAAATACGTATTGTTTCTGATCATTTTTTTCTTTTAGAAGGAAGAATAAAAATAACAAAATTTCATCTGAAATATATTTCTTTGGACGAATCGTCTTGAATTTTGATTAGAAGTCTCTTCTACAGTTTCTATTTTTCTCTGTTATTCATTTTTTTCCTCTATCTTATTCTCCACCAATCCTTCCGTATTTTTGTTCTTTCTTTTTGTTTGCCACTAGTGAACAGATCAAAAGGCTTGGGTTTCTCAATTGATTCCCCCTCTCCCTATCTTTCACCCTCGATCCAATTTTGTATTTGGGAGGTTGTTGGTTTAATACTTGCCGGATATCTTAAGGTCAAATATAGTTTGTCAAATAAAAAATCATATATATCCTCCGGCATCTCTTTAAACAATATCCAATAAACCTTTTTGGATAAACATTAGAAACAAAGATTTTCGACATGATTTGCTAGCTTAAGGGAATAAAATTTACCTTCAAATAAAAGCTGAGTTATCATACAAATAACATTTTTATTTTAAGGTGGTACGTTAAAAACAAGGGATATTAACGACTTAATCTAAGTAGTAGGGATTTGAAGGGCAAATTATAAATAATGCACCCAAATTAACGTGGAAAGGAGATGATAAAACACATTGATAAATCATCCGTGAAAAATCCCTCAGTTCCCCCGGTGAGATTCGAATCCTTAACTCCCTTCACTGGAGATTATACCCTCTTTATTGCAAGATTAATGTCTTAGACCACATGCCCACCAATATGGATAGAAAGTACCTATAAATGCACATAAACAATAAATGTATAGTAATCCACAATGTCAACATATCACTCTTATTATTTTTCTTAAAAGTTTTACTGAATTGATATAACATTGCGCATCTGGGCTACTTCATTTGTAGCCCAGTTTATGGAAAGATTAACCAGTACTAATTTACCGTTGCCCAGAGGACGCCAGAAAGTACTAATCCTACATCC
Organism: Timema poppense; assembly: GCA_902141375.1. Taxonomy (NCBI): domain Eukaryota; kingdom Metazoa; phylum Arthropoda; class Insecta; order Phasmatodea; family Timematidae; genus Timema; species Timema poppense. The sequence goes on along the minus strand of CABFOV010004352.1, from coordinate 33,137 downwards.
TTTCCGTAGAAGCTCTTTTCATTTCCCGATAAGATAAGGTGAAGGTGATTGTGATTATGAAGATGGAAAAATAGTGGAAACTCTTAAACTTAACAAAAGCCCAACTAACCAAATCATGGCGACCGTTGGGGTGGTTTTCCTTTCGAGAAAAATAACCAAGGTACCAGCTGGGAATCGAACCCGAGACATTTAGAATCTTAGTCAGGTGCACTACTAACCACTACACCACGGGCCCAACTTCCGAATTTATAAATGAATAAATGAGTAGAAATAGGTACCATAAGACACTTAAGGCCCAACTTTTATGGGACGAGCTTTTTATAAAACACAAACGTAATTTTTCGCAGTCAAAATGAATAACACTTCAATGTTATATTAGGTATATTTTCTCAACACAGCTTACTACCGTTCAGGGTTGTACGCATATTTTATTAGTGCGATTTTATAGTTATTAATAATATCAAAACTAACGGCTGATGTATGAATAAGTGAAAGTAAATCTTAAGTTTTCTTGCTGTCAGATGAGGCCCTTACTATGAAAATTATACTGCAGTCAAGTTTACCCAATGAAATACGAAGGGACCTAGGCATTGGTCTTATTTTTACTACCTACTTTCATGGGTTTGCAGCAGTTACAGCTCGCAGATTTTTTGTATTACCGCGTCTTACTATCTGTTTAGGTTATACTTACTTAAATGAGCCATAGGAACAATTTTTAGAGGTAATCCACCCACATTTGCGTGAAAAAAAAAGAGTTGGAAACCATTTAGTAAAAATCACCAATCTCAGTAGACCCGACTCAGGTTTGAACCTTGATCTCCCCATCTCCAGCAGGCCAGTATAACACCAGAGTGATAGCTTAGAGTTAGACCATCAGGCCACTGAAGTGGGTCAGTTCATAGTTAATGTTAAGGCTATTAGAATATAGATGCAATAAATATTTCTCATCGGAGCTCTTCCATAACACAGAAATGAGACCATCGTCGGAAAAAGATGATTACGAGCAAGAAGTCATACGCTTACAATTGTAATGATACGGAATAAATGCGCCGCGCTTTGGGCGTCAATTGTAATAATATGTGATCAATCACCCTACTTTGGGTGTCAATTGATTCACTGCGGATTAATTCCCTGTTATTGCTGTGATGATTTTAGGTTGTCTTAAGCTCCGTTATCGAGCGCCTATCACCACTGTACGGAAAAGATACCGTTCAATCAGCTGTCTATAGCCCCGTGTTCGAGCACTAATTAAATCGGTATTAATATTATTAAAGAAAGAGAAATGTTGTTGGCTGTTATTTCACACACGGTTTATTTATATTAC
>CABFOV010004352.1:0-30240 GCA_902141375.1 Timema poppense | reverse complement strand
ATATATATATATATATATATATATATATATATATATATATATATATATATATATTAGATGAGGTGTAAAATTAAAATTTGGCAAACAAAAATTAATAGTAAGCAACTACTTACCAGTGAGGTAGAAAACTTTAACTCAGCAGGAAGTTAAAAATAATAATCTAAATTTAAATCTACGCCAGAAAACGTTACATTTTATATTGGGACCTAGAGAGAGGTGGTGTCAACACTTTTTTTTGGTGTGGTAAAAAATTTAAATGGACAGGTAGGTAGAAGGACAACTCCAGATAGCCATATTCGTCTTAATATTTGAGATTTATAGGTAGGAGTTGTTTTAATGAGGGGAGGGAGGGTTAACAATTTTCCAAACTAACATACATAACTACTTGTATGTATGATAGAAAACTGAAATTCGGCAAGACTGTATAAAAACCACTCCAATTAACCATAAGAGACTGAAGATTTTAAGTCTAGAAAATAAAGTTTGAAGGAGGATGGATGGAGGGGGGTGTAAAGTAAAAAGAAAAAATCTTTTAGGTGAGGCAGAAAATTGAAACTTGCCAGGAATGTAGAAGTATTACAACAATAACATAATAAGTGTTAGAAAGAGGCCTGAAAAAGAACGGGAGGTGGAGTTAGTAGCTTAAAATCTTTCCAAAATTAATATGAAATCTTCTTTTTGGCCTGGATGAAAATTTAAATAGACAAGTTTGCAAGTTTGCAAAAGGACCACTCCCCATAACCATAAAAACGGGAAATTTTGGAATTTAAAAATAAGGAGTGGGAAATAGCTAAAAAAAAAACCCTTCTTGATATGGTGGAAGATATGAATTTTATTCAAGCAAACGAGAAAAATATTAAAATAAAAAATACAAAAACTTAAGAGTATTTAATAGATAATCCATTAGCGTTGTGATAGCAAAGCTAAAAGTCAAAGGATAAATTAGCTCCTAATTAGCAGCGACTAAACAATTAAAATAAACAGATTATGGTGACATAGATTGGTGAACACGATGCTCTTTGGAAAACCATAATTCTTAATATTTAATACGTTTTTGTAACAAAGGATGATATTATTTATGCTTTTTGGTGAGCTATGATGAATGTATATTCAAAATATTTCTGTTACAATGTCTATTAGTTTGCTTATCTTAATTTATGATCGTCTTTAGGTAAATATTGCGTTTTTAATGAGCTGCGTTTATTTGTGCACTAAGTTTGAAAACAAGGTAATATTTTGTCTCAAATATTCAATTTATTTTAATTTTTCAATTACAATGATTGATGTTTGATTGCCACTGCTAGCTCAGGATTGTGCAAGAAGGAACTATCAAAAAGAGGGCAGTTGGATGTTGAACGTTATAGTTTGATTAAGTTTCGGTGTTGCTTAACCGTAAGAAGAACAGGTAGAACTGCTTGTTTAATATAAAATATGGAAAACAACGATTTTTTTATCATAGCCTCACTTATTATATATTTGGGAATTGTACTTATTTTTGTGTTTCGGAAAATCTGGTTAGGTCAGGAAATTAAAAAACTTAACATGCGCATTAGCCCCTAATAATTTAAAACTACAACGAAACCAGCTAGAATTTTTTACTTTTTAACGACGTCGCTTACATGGAGATTTCGAAGCTATTTTGTGAAGCGGGTTGCTTCTTAACTTGACGCAACTAAGCAGTCTAAGAACTATCTCACTTAGACGTGAATGTACAAAATAGAAAGAGAGGGAATAAACTGTAAAGTTCACTTTGAGATGGCTCTTGTTTATGTGCTGATAGCCCTTCCCCTCTTCCTCTGACGAGTTTACACATTCACTTTAATATTTGCGCCTTGAAAACTTCGACTTTCTTGTTAATTTTACCTTTTTCTTGTTTCCTCTTCTAGGACATATATTACTACAGACTTTTTTAATCTAAATCCTGGGAGGAAGACTCCTACAGGCCATTTTCGTGACCAAGCCAAATAGCCTATGTCGTAGTAGATTTATATTTAAAAAAATACGTTTATTAAAAACTACTTAAATGTAAAAATAAAAAATTTATGATACTGTATCATTATTTTTAGAATTATTTAAGAATGTATGATTTTTGTTTCAACGTTGTATCATTAAAACTCGCTGAGCCAAATGTAAATTCATTAACATGAGAAATCCTATCTTGACAAGCCGTGACGTCACAGATAGGCAACGTCCTTAACTCAAACATGCCTATTACTAAATATGTAATACGTATTGCCTATAAACAGCTGATAAACAGCGTTCGATGTTGGCCTCATGCTCGAAATACAAAAATCAATTTACCTCTTCCTTGGTATGATATAAAAATTGACACCATCTGTCAATAATTACAGTTACAGAACACACAGATTGGCGTATGACTACACGAAAGTAGAAAAAGTAGTTTTTTGAATTGTTATATAAGGTTCTTTCTATGACGATCCGACTATAAACATAGCCTAGATAATGAAACGTATGGTAACAAATCAAAATACACTTTCTTCTTTTTCTTCCACTAGATGTGTGTACTAGCCACTGGAAAAGGATGTTCACCGAAAAAAATAAAAATGTAAACAAACAAACAAAATAAATCTCGTCAGCACAAATTTTAATAAAAACATACGACATAGGGGGAAAAAAAGTTTAATCCTAACAAAGGTTGAGAGAACTGTGAATAAAGGACTGGACGAGAAGTGAATTTCGTGTCCAGGTGTGCTTCGCTGCTAATCCTCTCATTGGCTGCCATGTCACGTGATCTGAGAGTTGAGAGGAGGGGGACGGGGAAGAGGAACGACACACTGGTTGTTTCATCCAAGCCTTCTCCACGTGCGAGGTTTCTCACAGACCTCACCAGGTGGCACTGATATCACCTTTAATCGAAGCGATGGTGCATAATTTATTATAAAATAAATTTGGTTGATTCGAGTAATTTTTAAAAATTAAACATAATTCAATTTCTAACATAATCAAGAGACTACAAACTGTTCGTCAACAAAACAAAAATTACAATTCAAAGCTCAATTGAACACCCTTGAGGTGCGTATACACTGGAGGCAAATTTGAAGCAAGGCAAGCCTAAGCCGAAAGTGCTCGCTGCCTCACTTTGATATACCGACACGAGTTGGCACAGCCAGGTATTATTGCCTCGCTCTGCATTCGTTCGGCCTCGGCTTGCCTTGCTTAAAATTTGAATCTATTGTATGCGCACCTTAAGGGTGTTCAATTGATCTTTGAACTGTAATTTCTGTTTTATTAACGAACCATTTTTAGTCTCTTAATTAACAAATACTATTGTTCGAAAATAAATTTTATAGAAGACTTTCCTTAACCTTTTCATTGTTATAAAAACATTTTAACGTATTTTTTAAAGAATTATTGAGGTTTTACCAAAACATAATTAAAACTTCTATAAATATGGTAGCACGTTTGATATAGCATTGGAAATATTAACAAAGACCTCCAACCATGTGTATTTTAGAAGAGAAGTTTGTGAACCAAGAGACCGTATTGTTTCCCAGAAATAAATAAATAAATAGAATGTTAAAAATCTTAAGGGGAGGTAGAAGGTAATGCAAGTTCTGGTGGATTTTTATAGAAAAAAAGTTGTTGTTGTACATAATAAATATAATATTGATTTAATAATAACGTTTAGTCTAATTTTCTACATAATATCATGATAATCTCAACAGTTCTGGAATATTTTCTACGGGCATCGCGGCATATGAGTAGATTCTTGATAAACAAATATTTAATTATGGAATATACTACACAACGGTAGAAAACTAAGTTAAACATATTTACTAAAGCAATATTTTATTTATTTTGACCAAATTTTTAATTAGAACTACCAAAATGCAAAATTTAACCTGAGGTTCCTTTCATCTCAACCGAAGGGGTAACACCAAGCTTTTTCTTGAAAAACATATCATATAAGCCTAGAGTATTATATGCAGAGTGTTTGGAAACTCGTAGCCCAAACTTCACGTATTGTTTGTTTGAACCAAAAGTAATACAAAATCCCTTACACCTACATCCAGAAAACGCTAATACCATTAAAGTGTATTCAAGGTTTCAGCGTACAGCGCCGGGAGAGCAATGCTGTCAGGAATACGTGTACAACAATTTGCATAGGATTTAGGCACGTGATACTGCACATTTAATAATGGCAAGCACTTTCTGTGATGTAGGACCATTAATAACGATCCTCAGAACGTATTCTCATTTCTAGATGTTCTGGAAAGGTGAGTTGTTTACTATTAATTGTGGTATGTTCTACTGAGATGTTCCAAGATGTCGAGGTGTGTTGCCGCACGCCTAGCTCCTATGTAACCTGTTGTAAGCGCATGCTTGAACAATTTTACTCTCACGACAATGTACGCTGTAACTTTGAACACAATGTAATGGTATTAGCATAGTTTTCCGGATGTAAGTGTATAGGGATTTTGTATTACTTTTGGTTCAAACAAACTATATGTGCAGTTTGGGCTGTGAATTTCCGAGCACCTGTTTAGTGATCTCCTACCTTTGTGTTACCAAACACTCATCTGAATTTCTAAACATTCTCGCAGAGGCACATATTATATTAAATTTTCATACAGGTAGGTTAAAGTATGTCAATGTGTGGTTTTTAATATGAGGGTTGAAACTGCTTTTCACTGATTGTAGTCCTATTTTTAAAGTCCAGATCATATTTAACACTGCAGTTTCTTATAATGATATCTGAAAGGATTTTTATTCAGTGGTTCATTCATTTTAACGCTAAGCCAAATTTCACAATTAGAATCAAAACTAAACTGGAACCCGACTAAAACTAAAGTGAAACTAAACGCAGCCTTAGCTAAACCTAACAAATTATGTACCTTTTTGGACAACAGGTAGTCGTACCACATACGGTATTATCAAGTTATTGTTAATCATAGCAACATATGGTGCTATATATATAACTTAATTTCTCTTAGGATATTTATAGTATAAAATTAAATAAATATGATGGAATTGAGGGAAAATTAAGCTCATATATTTCTTTTTTTCTTTTATTTGCGTGTGCTTAATTTTTCCACAATTCTATACTATATATATAAAATTGCATGCGTAATACACTCTATTTCATACATACCAGGTTATTTAAAAATAGAAGAACCTTGATTTACTAATAGTAAAATTATAACATTTTTGGAGCCAAATTGGGTGTCATGGATATAGATTGAAACCAAAATGGAAAAAATATATTTTAAGCCCAAATGGCTGACAAATTGAAATGACTAAACCTTATATATAAGTTAGCTTCTTTAGCTTTTTACAAGATCTAAGAAACTTTTGTTGCGGTATAAAAAATAAGAAAAACTAAAAAAATAGTAGAGAAATTCAATTTAAGTATGAATAGCTTAATGGGCGAATGAAAAAGGGCAGAGAGTTACACGTGCACCCCCGGGTGCTAGGTTTGCGACCCTTGCAGTGATATATCTTATTTAATTCATTTGCAATTCTTCTCTTTACTAAATTGTTTTTCAGCAAAATAAATTTAAATGTCTTAAATCAAACTATATAAAAAGAGTTAGTTTTTGAAATGTAAGTTTCAGAAATGTTTACAAATTGTATTCAATGAATACAACGCAAATATTATTTTTGACAGTTTGATATGTATTTAATTTTAATGATTGCTATTTGGTTTAGTTTTAAAACTTAACAGTTTTTTTCAGTAATAAAATAAAACCATCAAAATCCAAAAATACGTGTTGCATCATTCATATTTTCAAAATTTAATTCTTTTATTAAAATTACAATTCCTAAGATTTATTACTAAAAATACTTCATGCAACTTGTCTGACACTATATTTAAATCTGAAATTTATTTTTTATTCAATACAACAAGAGAATGGTGTTATAAAAAAAACAGTATTACTTTGAATTTTAAATTGAAACCTCTCTGAAGTTTTGATGTTTGACTGTTGAAGCTTCTTCCTCCACAATTCATAGATTATCTTTACCCTTTAGTCCCAAATAGGTTTGTTGGAGATCGAGTCCTACTCTAGTTTCCCCATTGCTGTTTACATTAGAGTAACTTTTACAATGTTTTTAATGTTTATATACTTTTAATATTTGTATATTTTGAAGAAAACCTCAAATTTCAAAATAAATTTTCTAGCAATAAGCTTAGTTCCAAATATATTTCTCGTGCTAGAAAGTCGTTTCATTTGATATTATAAATGTGATCCTGCCAAACAAAAGTAGCTTTATAAAAACTATAAGTATTATTTTAAAACAATGGCTGGCTACGGGAAAATAAAGAATCCCCCACCCCCTCAATGGTAAATAATAAGTACTGGTGTAATAAGTACGAAACAAAAGTAATTCCATAGACAACTCCAATTTATCTCTAGGAAAAAATACATTTAGTTCTATAAATTTAAATACAAATGTATATATTATAGTTTATCAGCTTTAAATCAGAATAATTTTATAAATGTTCTCTACTCACTATGCGTTATGTATAAAGGAGATTCTCAATGTGCAAGAACATTTTATGTGATAACTGGAAGCGATTCGCTCTTGGGAATCTTGAAAAATATCTAGCTGTATATTGCAATCAAAATCACAATCAGTAAGCTGTTGTAGCGTATAATTTTATGTTATCTTTTTAACTGAGGTCCTTGTCTTTTTTTACTGTGCAGATTTTTCCATTTTTCTTGCATATTTTTTCAGTCGTAAGTGCCTAATTGCATGTGTATTTGGCCATATTTTTATGCCTATACATCCGCAGTATGATTATAACGTTGTCTCCATGTACGATATACGTTGTCTGTTTCACACAGTCGTCCCAGGTATTGCGTGGTTGGTTGCAGCCGGCTATTCCCGTGGCCTGGTCTGTGACTTCACGAATCAAACGGCATAAGCTTGTTAATTTAATAACCGCAAAACAACCTTCTAGTGCGACATTATTAATTTATGTGGTTGCTGTGCTAGCACGTCTACCACCCCACCCAGCCCTTGATAATAGTATGCCAGGACTTAGAAACTAGCTTCACCTGAGATAATATGTCTAATACTACACAGCGCTCTCTCAGTACTAGCACTTAAATATTTACTAATAATATTACAGGACCTACAAACTAGTTTAAACTAGGATAATACGTTTAGAACTAGCACTGGCTTCTAGCTATTTACTAATGGTATACAGTATAGCAGTAGACTTACAAACGAATTTAACCTAGAACGGAATCGAACACGCCTTTTTGGACTTAATGTTCAAGCATCATAATCATTGAGCCAAAGAAACATAATTTTTTAATACAATCTTTCACCCCGTTTTTAACTTGTCTTGGTTATTTGCATTTAGCTACACCAATTGGGTAGGGATGCTGAAGATTAGAATTTACCATAAATGTACCCGTATTAGCATGGGGAAGAGAGTAGGAAATAACACCCTCGGAAAAATCGGCCAGGATTTTAAATACGACCTGCCCATCGGTGGCAAGGCAAACTACATGAGCTTGGAATTTAATCCGCGTGCCCGTTCGGAGCCATACATAATTCTTCTGCTGCTAAAAATTTCAAAATTAACCATCACCAACTCCCTTTATAAAAGGTATACATTTATTTTGTCAAGCCTTATTTACTAGCAACATCGGAAAAATAACATTTACCTTTATGGTTTAACAAATTTTCTTCCCCATTACATGTGTTAAAAAGAACTCATCTAATCGGGAAATCATGTAAAAGATTACACTAAAATGAGAAAACGCATCTAAGTGTAGTTATATGCATTATTCATCTAACAACAGATTCATTAATTATATATACATTTTTTTAAATGTTGTATTCTTTAAATATGATATAACGATTTCACTGTTTCATAAAGTGGACTGAAAAAAACCTCACCTCGATACGAACTTTAGTGCCTATCTATTATTATTATTATTATTATTATTAGCACCGTGTCTTACTACCCGTTCGGGTTATACGCACCTACGCTAATGTGTAATGGTAGGGTGATTGTGAGATGAAATGGAGGACCTACAGTTTAACGTGGCATCCGAACCACGGTGAAGGCCTGGCATTCCCCACATTCACAAGATGTCTTGTCAGAGGTGAAGGAAGGGTTTGGTAATCAGATAAATCTGTACCGGGACCGAGGATTGAACCCCGGCCGCCAGTATAGAAGTCTGACACCTTACCCCTAGACTACCAGGTCACCGAAAAGTAGTGCCTATCACCTACTTAAGTTAGGTGTTCTCTGTGGGGTGAGTTTATGACCTCCTTCGAATGAAAGAAATGTGAGAATAACTGATGTGATGAATGTAGCACCTGAAATATGAAATCGGTGAATGGAATACAATGATCCAAATATCACACAACACCGCGTTCCATTAAGAACAGCGGACGTAACCACCTCAACTAAAATAATAGAACCGCACCGGTAACCACGTGGTCTAAGGCGTCAAGCTTACGACATACTGGATCGCTTGTAGCAAGAAGGTCGAGGTTTCAGTATAGTCAAAGGTCATTTGAGGGTAGATTTTCTTTCACATGTGATTTATAACTTTGGGCTTCCGATTTCCTCTCTACGCTGATGCGGGTGTACTCTAAGCGACCCATCTTTATGTCTACCCAGGGTGTGTGTGTTTTTGGGGCTCACGAAAGTATGAATTGTAACTTATTTTATTCCTCTTCGAGATCTAGGCTAAGTAACTTATTGAAATTTTATAAAATTCATACCACATGCATACATACTTTAAAAAAAATCCTGATTCAATGGAGATTAAATGTAAAAAGGTTCCTTGCCATGTCTTGTTGGGGATTTTGACACGAGACATTGAAGGTATAGCCTGAACCCCCTCTCCCTCCTTAAACCCTCTCTACAACCTTTCCAAAGTAAATTTCTGGGTACGGCCCTGTTCCTTCTTAGTTAATAAAATAGTTAAAAATTAAATTAAATACTACTCTGAAATAAATGTAACAACTATTATTTACATAGAGGTATGCGTAGATGGTAATCAAGAAGAATTTTAAGTGTACTTTTCTAGACGAAGACACATTGAATAACCTATAACTGCACTCGTATCATTTGAATACCGACCCCCCGGGTTAAAGTTAAGCGCACTGGCATAATATTTACTGATGGCTACACAAATATACCTTACCCTATTTTAGATAGATTTGTGATATATCCCAGTAGAATGGTGTCAGTAGGCCTATACTAAACCAATTTTTTTTTATCAAGAGTAAAACATATTTCTAATATCATTTATCATTTCTCACCCTTTTAACAAAAAAAAACCTCCAAAAAAATTCTATCTATTCTGTAAATAATTGTCACTGGTGTCAAGACTTCGATCAATCATTTCCCTAGTGGTCTTCTCAGAAATCAAACTTGTTTCTCTCTACCCTTCACCCCCTCTCAAACTCGTTTTCTATCTTGGTAATTGTTGGTGTCGTGCCCTTGCGGAGAGCGCGAGAAGCTACGGTTCGCGCCGCGCGGTCTGCGCCGAATAGAACACGGAGGATTTCAATTTCAGTCCGGCGAGAGCCTCCACTGTTGGAGGTTGTTATTGACGTTGCGGGAGCTTTTGTCAAAGCGGCTCTTTTCGTCTTTTTCACAACAGATCGCTTTCATGATAACAGACAGTTGCGAGTTTGTTTATTTTTATTGGTGGGTTGCTAGTCTATTATAATGAAAGTGTAGACATCTCTAGTGTGACATTTCGAACGTTTTTTTAGAACAACAATGTGAGACCTTTTAAACTGTAAACGTCACTACAAATGTGAAAACAAAACGTGTAACTGTGCATGTGAATTTATTAAACAACAAAATAAATAAACCTTGTTATAGCAATACATAAAATCTAAATAGATCAAAAGTGTTTTAACAGTTCCATCCCAGCCGCGCTCTAATGCCCCCGCCAAAACATAAAAAATGAATAACTTTTGCAACTTCCATGACCGTGGGACGATGGATGTTTTTGTATTAATGTTCTACGCCACTTTCTCGAAATAGTTGTGTATTATCTTCAAATGTGACCAAGATAAAATTCAATAAATAAAGCTGTAAAACGGTGTTTTAGCATTGTTAAAAGAGAAACACATTTTTCTGGTTGAAAATATTGTCTTCACGACTGTTGTACATTCATTGTGTGTTCTAAATCTTGTAAGAGAGGAGGAAAAAAACAACAACTTGATGTCTGACGATTTAGTCTCTTAGAAGACGAAAAAAAAGGGTGAGTGGAACAGTCAGTGTGATAAAATAAACTTGACAATGGGGTTTCTACTCGCGGCATTGTACCCCGCGTTGCTCGTGGTGCTGATGTGCACCAGCGTCGTCAGAGCGGGTGTTTCGATGAGCGGCAACGACGTCCTAGGCGCCACGAATCACCACCAGCTGGGGGAGATCTCCAGGTGTCCTTGGGCCTGTTCTTGTACCGGTATGTTTGTCGACTGCTCTCACAGGGGTCTGACCCAAGTACCCCGCAACTTGCCGTCGGAAGCTGAAAGACTGTGAGTATCCAATACGTTATTTTGGCAAGGCAAATTTAAGCAAAAATAGGGGGGAAAAACAATGTGTTAATACAAATCTTTTTATTTTTTTTATAAAGTATTCTAATGCTGAACATTTTCGTGGTAAGCTCTGGTAAAAAACACTTTTAGGACATGACACCCGGCCGGGATTCGAACTCGTAATCCTCCGGCACTGACACACCCCACAATACAAGGTTGATGCCTTAGCCCACGTGGCCACCCATGCTGGCTGTTCTTGACTAATACTCACCTCTTTTTATCTCTTGTAGAAGACGCCAACTTATGATTTGTATAAAAAGTTTGAAGTGTAATATTTAGCACCGCGTCTTACTACCCGTTCGGGTTATACGCTTTAAGTACTAATTACTCTAATGGCTTAGGAATTTGGAAGGTTAAATTAGGGGAAGTGAACCCGCATTTGCGTGGAGGGAGAGTGGAAAACCATTTAGGAAAAACCACCCCCAGTTCACCCGACCGAGATTCGAACCTCGATCTCCTCGTCCTCGGCGGTCGAGCTCAACACGATTAGCGCGTTAGCCAACTACGCCACCGAGGCGGGTAAAGTGTGAAGTGAAATGGCAATTTTAGCTCATTATTAAACAGGTGTAATTTAGGAATACTTTGTCAAAATAAACTTACCCCCAACAGTGGTCACGCAATCTAAAGCGTCAAGCTCCCAATGTTCATGATTACTAGTTTCGTGGAGGTCATGTTTTGAATCCCGGCTGGGTGAACGGCGGTTCCCTAAATATGGCCTATCCTTGTGGTCTTCCAATCCCCTCTCAACGATAATACGTGCTAACTTATAAAAATTTTCGATATCCTCCTCGTTTCAACCTTATTCTGTGTGAAAAGACCCGTTTGGGCTAGCCACACACTTAAACCACGAAATACTTGGCTTTCTAAAACCCGCTTCGGTGGCTGCGTGATCTAACGTGCTACTCTAGCAGTATACTAGACTGTTATAACGGGGAGATCGAGGTTCAAACCTCGGTAGGTTGTACTGAGCCCCCCCCCCCCAAATGCTTTTCTAAACTCCCTCCGCGAAAATGCGGGCACACTAGCTATAAATATAGCCTCCTTAATTCCTAAAACCATCAGCGTATAAACCGAACGGGTAGTAAGACACGGTGCTAAATAAAATACACTACGAAACCAACGCCTTTGTCCGTGCACCCACCAGTATGGACCAGCTTTCAAGTGTATCATACGAGTTGAGTATCACTGTAATACTATTCCATTTTTATCTAATAACAATTAATTTTAAATCATAACGTTTTAAAACTTATTCTTAGGTGTGTGTAAAATTGTTAATTTACTTCCAGCTCTTCAGCATCTCTTAGGTTTTAATTAATATCATTGTCCTCTGAAATTTAATTTAATATTATAATCACACTTTTTCACAATTATTGTATTTCAAGTCGTTTATTTCCGTTTGAATATCATCATCGCCAAATTACTGGTATTGAAATAAATCTGAACTATATTTTAACTTTTATCTCAAACTCTTCTAACACAAGTGTATTAGTTCTATAGACAGCTACAAGAGCGCTCTGGTAACATCTTCAGTGCCTATACCGTACCTATGTAGTACAATAATTAGTACAGTTTTAACCAGGTTTGAGGAGTTGGTACGCCAAGCCTTCGACTCCACTATTTTTCTACTGTCCAAATCAAACTCCAACCCCAACGCCTTCAATGGCTAATGTATATTATTTAGTAACAACAAATTGACTACAGTAAAATGTTCCAATACAGATAAGTTCATGGGAAACTAAATTGACATTGTGAATTTATATTTAAATACATTTATCAATCCAAATAAAAAACTTCAGTCCTAAATAATATAAAAAAGTATAAAATATTGCTTTAATATGATAAGTTTTTATTTTGAAGCCGGAGTCGAAGTTGGTACATTTTGCCAGCTCCGGGTTTTAACACAATTTCTAAATATTAAAGTTTTTTTAGTACCACGTCTTACTTCATGTTCAGGTTATACGCCTATGTACTAATTACACTAATGGGTTAGGGATTAGGAAAGCTTCAATTATAGGAAATGTACCCTTTTCTGCGTGGAGGGAGAGTGGAAAAACATTTGAGGAAAAACCACCCTCAGTGCACCCGACTGGGATCGAACCCCGATCTCCCAATCTTCGGCAGTCTAGTCTAGTCTAGTCCACCACGAGATTAGCGTGTTAGACCACGCGGCCACCGAAGCGTTTTTTTCCCCTCGGTAACTTATTGTTTGCGTGATTTTACATCCCACCCTTGTAATAGTTTACTACTTGATGAATCCTGACTAGTCCCTAATATTTAATTATAATATGTATTTATAACGTGCATTTTCTAAAAAGACTAAAATTACAAACATACCATGACTTATTGGCTAACTAAACCAAGAAAGGTTCGTCCATTTCCACTCGCCCAGCCCTAGCGTATAGATATTTACTAAATTGGGTAGCTGGAATCACCCATATACCCTGTTCACGGTAGTAGGAAAGCATTAAGTATTTTTTCCTACCAAAATATATAGTACAATTCTAACAGGCTAAAAGGCCTTTCAGATTCCCCTTCTTACCATGAACAGGGTTTACTTTATCTAGCTTCTAGAACAATATATCTATTTTACACACCCACCCATAGCACATAGATATATTCTAATTGAATAGCAGGACTTACACACCAGCTATTTATAGGAGTTAATATTTCAGAAGTAGTTCTTGCTCTTGGATATTAATTAATTGTATAGTTGGATGAACACATATATAAGTTAAATAGTCGAACCAGCATACCCTAAGTTTGTGTTTGCCACTGTAAACACTAAGCTAGCAGAGCTTAAAAATATTAATATTAACATTATAGCTATTATTGACTAAGGCTGGGTTTATATTCATGCATAACGCATCACTAATAGCACATAGTGCGTAAGAAGTTAAAATACACTATTTTCAATGCTAGCTTTTATAATCGACACATAGGGAATAGTGTACACTGCATAGAGTTGATTATCAGCCAATGAACTGCGAGGAGATGTTAACCAATCAAATGCCAGTATACAAGCAGATTAAAATAATCCGCTTCTGTATTTATCTTCATATTCGAAATGCCTTGTTGAAGCCATACTTATTTGTTATTCACGAATCTTCTTTGTTCTAGCATTAATGACTGTTATTGTAAATATGACTGGAAAAAAACGAGAAATATTATATTTCTCATTCTGTTATTGAGAAGTAGGTCTACTATGTATATTATTCATGACAAAAATAAAATTGTAACCAAATGAAAATATAATTTGATTTAATAGTACGAAAAAACTAAAATTTAATCAAATCCAAGTTTCAAAAGATACAATTTAAGTAATGTTGTTTTTCGAATGAATCCTTTATTGAAGTATTTTTAGAGACATTATCTAGTAGTGAAAATAGGTAAGGCCATTTTCTATTAATAAAATACAATCTGTTTAAGTAAGACTTTATACACTAAGTTTCATTATAAACCTATGCATTTTTCTTATGAGTTATGCACCTTATGCTATAAACTATTTACTATTATTTTTGCGTTATGCTTAGATATAAACCCAGCCTTAAGCTAAGGATTAGGGCAGAGGAAGTGCACGAATATAAGTGTGCAAGTGAGATGGTAAAATTGCATTGATCAATCACATGTAAAAAATACTTGATTACACCCGTCCGAGATTCAAAACCCGACCTCCTCATGAATGGTAAATCGAACAAGATGAGACCCAACAACCAAGTCATACCACTCGTTCGGGTTAGAAGTATTATACTATGGCACTTAGGTAATATTCCAAACACATCTGCATAGTATTTTACTTTAACTTATTAACTTATTATTATTGTTTTTATTATTTAGCACCACGTCTTACTACCCGTTCGGGTTATACGCTTTTAAGTACTAATTACGCTAAGGGATTAGGGATTTGGAAGGTTGAATTATAGGAAGTGAACCCGCATTTGCGTGGAGGGAGAGTGGGAAACCATTTAGGAAAAACCACCCCCAGTTCACCCGACCGAGATTCGAACCTTGATCTCCCCGTCTTCATCAGTCGAGCTTAGCACGACTAGCGCGTTAGCCAACTACGCCACCGAGGCGGGTAAACTTACTAAACATAAAAAAAACTACCATACGTTAAGAAATATCGAAAACGGCACGTTCCACCGGAATGGCCCGCAAACACGCGGGTTTATGTGGTGGGGAAAATACGCTTTTTTGTTTGTTTAAGAGTTACCTGTTTTAATTAATGAGATTTTAATTCCAAATAAAATGCTTGCTATAAATATTATATTTATTCCTTAAAATCAATCTTCCTCAAATACCTATGTATCCATTAAACCCGTCTAGAAAAAAAAGTATTAAGTAAAATGTATATTTTTATATACTATTTAATTTTCTTATACCATTACTGATCATGATCGATGATACATTGGCGAGTTTAAAAGACTCAGAAATCGACTTTTAATGTCGATGTAGTTTTCTTGGTCGACGGAAATTCTCCGCGTAACCGAATAGTTGCCGACTCCCTAATTAAGACCAAGAAACTGTTTTGAATACAAGTTTTAACATATTTTGATCCATGAAATAGTTTTTTGATTTATAGAACAAAGCTAATTTAATTTTTATAGTCTAACAGTATACCCAGTTTTAATTCCTAAAAATCAAATCAACAATTATAAAAAAAAAGTACAAAACATCCCTGATAATCTAAAACATTTAAATTTCGCATTCAATTTTGTAATATTCGCCATACATATCTAAACTTATAATAGTTATACATACAGTTTCGAGCTTCGGTAGCCCACACCAGAGCTCACTAGACTGGATTAGCCATGTTACTAAGGTCAACGCTCGAATCCCGACCTGTTTATTTTCTAAATGATATTTTACAACCCTTATTCATGATAATGCGTGTTCGTTCCCTCTAAGCTATCCTACAATTATCTACCCTTTAGATTAAGTCGTTAATAACCTCTCTGATAAAACGTAATAAAAAACAAAGTTGAAGTTTTTTTTTTGTAAATATACGATTTAATGTTTCATTTTAATTCCAAACTAACGAAGCCTTGCATGGCTCGAATCAAATTAATTGCAATTTTGGCGAAATGCCATGGCAGAGTGTATATTTAATTGGAAATAAAAATAACAACACACAAAATAAAGTAGAGCCCGTGTCATAGTTTATAGACCGAGCTGACAGTAAAAGTACCCCCCTTTACCTAACCAATTCGCTTAGCATTCGTTGTAACTGAAACACTCGCATTATGAACGCTGAACTACACGAAAATGAAACGCATTAACTCGATTGATTTTACCTGTTTTCATGAATATGACGAGTATAGAGAAACAACCAACCAAGTAGCATTAATTTCAAAATTCAAACCCTGTTTATATTTGTTATTTCACACTTTTTAACACAAAGAGTTATTTAATGCATTAATCTATCAGATAGTGATGAAGAGGTTAGTTTAGAGGAAATGGACCCGCATTATCATATAGTGGGGATGGGGAAAACCACCGTGATAAATCAAATGCAGAAAACAAATCCCCATTCACCCAATATTATATTATTGACCTCCTCATCACCAGCAACTCGTGTTATTGCGAACCTGACGCCTTTGAGCGTGTTTCCACCGGTGCAAATATAAAATACGGTAATATTTTGTTTTAACGCTTAGAACGTATTTTTTCTAAGGATGTTAAATTTTTAACTCGACTATTTCGTACACAAATGGTTTTCAAGCATCTTCAAAGAGCCTCACACAATTTTTTAAAAAAAGTCTACAATTTAAAATATTTAGCACATATACAATAATTTTATAGAACTTTACAAACATAAACTTCTAATAAATTACAAATTACAAATAGAAACAACACTTTGTTGATGGCTCCGTGGAACTTGCGGTCAGGCATTAAATAAATGTTTGCTTGCTATGATTGGAATACGGAATATTCCAATTAATTTAATTGTTTACAAACATATTTATTTCTTAAACATCTTCTGACCGGGGAGTTCCTCCCCCCCCCTTGATTATTTTACCACCACCCTTCCAAACAGCTGCGGGAACATTTCCTCTTAAAATCTATTTTCCTGATAGTCAAAATACAAGCATGGAACAACAGTTTAGAAAACATTCTAAGTAGATATTTAGTAAGGAGTAAATCAAACATGGAAGCTAGACTGCGACTTTACCTAGTAACAGACCAGTTAATCTCACTACCCATAAGTGTCCGTGGCAAAATTCATTTCTGATTGGCTAACCAAAACACTTTTACATGCGTTTAATTATGTTACTACTATAAAGCCACATGGCTGACTCACTCACTGACATTAATGTTTACCCACTTCCAGATGAACTGGAAACTTTAAATTTGGCAAACTTATAGTTTCTAGCCTGTAACCGAAGGGAAAATTACAAAAAGTTAAAAAATAATAATTTTTAACCCCCGGAAAAAATTCAAAATGTCGTTGAACTTTAAAGTCGGCGCGGACCTTTCTTTGGAGGTCTCTTGTGGCTAAACGGTAAAACATATCAAAAAACGAGGCTGGAATTACATTAGTTTACATCCACTTGAAAAAAAAACAACCCAACTCAAAGCGAGTTATTATATATAATGTCATTACCATAATTTTTTACAATATTATCTTTCTATGCTCTGCCTCTTACCATCCATCCACGGTATTCACTTATTAACGTTGATAGGGCGTGGATGAGGAAGTTAGAATTTAGAATAAACGTACCTGCATTTTATGAAAGGAAAGTCAGAAACCACTTAGGACAAAATTTCATTTCACTCGATTGGGATGTGAACACCGATTAACCTATCACCAACGTACCTGTATAGATGAGACTGATGCCTCTGTCCATGTGCCCGCTGGTGTGGGTTTCACAAAAGGACAGGTTTATTTATAAAACTGTGACTTGACTGATTTTTGACATTGACCCGTCATTTGATTTTTTGTGGAATGCACGTTGTGAGTGCTATTAGGTGTATGGAAGTTAATTCAGTTTGAGTGTGATATGTATAAAAGGTATACTATATGCTGATAATTTTTTTAGTTCATTTTTTTATTGATTTGTGTAATGTATACAGCTCGCGTATGGCACACATGGCCAATGTTTTGAAAACTGGTAGAATAGTTGATTTCGCACTTTTATGTTAACAGCTTTAGCGGGAGTGTTTTTAACGAAATAATCTTTTAACGATGTTTTAGTACAAGTAGGCGCCATTAGGTGTGACACTTGACCAATTTTATAATGTCGAGTTTGAATTTTGAGCAATTTTTTGGAAGTATTAAATTTGTTCTTTTATCCTCACAAATTAAATTAATTGCTATCATCCTTAGTCAAGGGGTTAAAGAGATTGGTCCTAGGTTTAGAGGACCCTGACTCGATGTCATTTGATTAATTAAATAATTAAGATTTATGTACAATCGCCCAGTTAGCCAGGCATTAGAATACTTGATGCTGAATATGTGTGTTTAGTATTATATGTTGCTGTAAGAGGGTTCGATAGTTTGTAATTCGTGTACTTAATACAACCCGTGATTTATAGGCCTACATTTTCTAAAATACATTTTTTATTTAAAATAAGTATTTAAAAAATATCGTAACTACCATAATGTTTGATATTTTATGTTAGTTCATTTTGACATGAAGGTACATATTTGCAAAATCATCAAATTCCCACTTGTATCGAGATTCGTAGTTGAGAAATAGCCACGTTCTTATTGGTATTGAGGTATATAGCTGCAAAATCAATCAGTTAATATTGAAATAGAGGTACGTAGCTGCACAGTCATCAAACTCCTATTGCTATTGAGATATGTAATATCAAATCACCAAACTAATATTGGTATTGGGGTACGTAGTTGCAAAATCACCAAGTTCATATTGGTATTGAGGTAGGCTCCTTGCAAAATCACCATGTTACTATTGGTATTGCGGTACGTAGTTGCAAAATCACCAACCTCATATTGATGTCGAGGTACGTAGTTTCAAAATCACCAACCTCATATTGATGTCGAGGTACGTAGTTGTAAAATCACCAAGTTAATATTGGTATTGCGGTACATAGTTGCAAAATCACCATGCTACTATTGGTATTGCGGTACATAGTTGCAAAATCACCAAGTTAATTGCCATCAAGGTAAGAGGTGACTAGTATGAACTTGACACTCTCGACTTTGGGCACGTTTAACAATTAATCCTTTTTTATTTGTGCGGGTAGGCCCATTCAGTCTCGTAGCAACAGCCACCGGAGGAGCAAGTCCCATCTGTCAAGTGTCTGCGGAGGAGTCATCAGTATCTGTAGCTAGGGAGGAGGCGGGCCGCAGGGGAAATCAGCCCCGACTGTTTGTTTTAATGGCGCGAACAATTATTACAACCCCTTCTCCCCCCCCTAGCCCGGACGTGCCGGCACGTAATTTGGTTTATAGACTGGGCTGTTCCTGATAACTCTTCTTCGGCAAATACCACTAGATCACCGCGGCCATAAAGCACGTGACGCGACGGGGGTGAAGGGTAACAAGACCGGTCTTGTTGGGATGGATGATAAGTTAGTTATTTTGATGTAGTACATCTTACCACCATTCGAGCTTTCCATATATTTACACTAATGTAATAAGCATGAAGTTGATAGGATTTAGTGACAATATGGCGTGTGAGAAACCATTTAGGATAGACCACCTCAATACACTTAGCCAGGATTTGAACCCTGATCTTTTCACTGATGAACAAGACAAGATGGGACTAACGTCATTCCCCGTGTGTCCGCCATTGCGGGTCACAATTGTGTAAAGGTAGAGTGGTAAAAAATGGAGTAAAATAAAGCCTCGATACACTCGGGAGGTATTTGAACCCCGACCTTGCCATCACCATCAAACTGGGCCAGTCGAAATTGACGCCTTATCTCGTGGGTCCAACGATTTAGGTGTATTCCCAAAATATTAGGAAAATAACCTCTTGCACTATTATTTCCACTTGCGGAACATAGGAATGTTAGCAAAGCTGCATGAGGTCACCTCGTTGTCATTCTCTACACCTTGACTCACCGTATAGTCAAGGTTAAACACACTTCACTTCTTCTACCCTCACCCCTCACTAATACCTCCTTCGCTCCCTCAACACTTGGTGCACAATAATTGGTTCCTGCGCTACATTTGGAAACAATCCCGAGCCGTTTAATAGTTCCACACTGCGTCGTGACGTGCCTACCTCGCTCTGTCAAAGTCTCTGAGATGAAGGTCATGTCAGTGGCGCAGGAACAAGGGGAGAAAAGTGTGTGAGAAGGGGCATGTATGGCTACAGCGTACCCACTCAATTTGTGATTGATAGGAACAAAATGTCATTTATACTCATCAAATCACTAAGCTATATTGTTTACTTATTAGAACTAATTGGTAAAGTAGGCATTTTATGTAAACTAAATAGTACAATTTTGGTTGGAAGAAACTTTTTAATAAAATGTGAATTTTTTTAAGGTAAAAATGATAAAATATTAATATAAAAGTTATTTTATAAGTAATAATAATAATAATAATGGCTATTGAAAGTAACATCTTAATATCACAGGGACGTGTGTATACCTGAAAATAGATCTAGAAGCTTTTCTAGCTTTTAGATATGGTTCTTAGCGTATAAACCGAACGGGTAGTAAGACGTGTTGCAAAAAAAGATAGGGTGATGAAAATTGAATCCTAGAAGCATATTATCAACTATTTAAAAGATCTCTATGAAAAAATGGATTTAATATACATGAAAACATTGTCTAAATAACTTCTCTAGACACCGAATGTCCCAAAATTTACCAGACCAGTCTCTTTTAATTCTATTAACGAAGTTTCACCAAACATTTCGACAGTTACCACTTATAGCCCCTCGCTTTCCATACAAAAAACGTTCCTGTTCCTCTGTCACGTCATTTTTCTTCCAGATAGTAGCGTACTAGAATATTATGGAATTGTAATTGTAATATGCTATTTAAGATTTAACAAAACAATTATTCTATGTGTATGTATTAGATTTATTATAAAATGGTGTAGCCCTATACTTTAATTATGTTAATTGGGCTAAAAATACAATATTTTAAATTTATAATCACTTCTTCAGAAGAATTTTCTTCGTATGCCTTGAAGACCACATTTGAGATTTCTAATAAAAATTACAATTTTATATTATAAATGGTAAGTTATTTCAATGTTATTTTATAAACATATAAATAGTATTATTTCATACTGATATGCATTGCCAGGGCTTAAAATCAGTATCAAGTCAATTTCTAATTAAACTAAATGTTGAAATTAAATTAATTTGCTGAAAAGCGCTCTTAATAACTACGTTGCTTAAGGGTACCTTCTTTTCGATGGGAAATATCCTCACACACTAGTCTAATATTTCTTATGGGAATTACATTTGTGAAGTTTAAAACTATTAAAACAATCATCAATGATTTTAGGATATTCTTTTACAACATTTAAAATTTACTTTAATTGTTTAAGAAAGAATATATTTTTAACCATTTACTTTTTTTATATCTCAGAACTGTAAAATATGTAGTATTCACTAGATTTTTTTTTAAAAAAAGGTAACTTTTAATAACACTACCCGAATCATTCATCATGATTTCCTAATAAAACTCAAATTAATGATAAATGATATACATATAGTTAATCTTAGCTCGCTAAAAAAATAAGAAGCATTGAATAGAAATTAAGAAACTATTAAACTTAAATTGTAAGGTTTTAAAACTAATACCGTAGTTTAGGGACATATGTACAGACTCCGTCTCTATTTTGGTGTGAACCATATTTAAAAAATGACAAAACACTTGTAATAGCACAGTATTTCCGGATATCTGCAACGGATCTCAGTGCTCTTGTAAGAATACTCAAGTTCACCATCAGAGAAAGTATTTTGAACGCTACAAACGGAAATGGGTGATGTGACGGGCCCTTTTTATAGACGGACCTTGTACTTGTGTTTCCCTCACAGGCGGTTTCCTCTTCATCTGGTGTGTTCGCGCGCAGGAAATTACGTCACAACTGATTGAAGCGAACCTGTTCCGTTCTCTGCTCTTGTCCTGGGAATGCCGTATTCTCCTTACCTACGTTGCGTTCCTTTGTTTGGATCGAGCGGTACGCATTTTGTGACTACCTTGTTTTTCCTTTTATTATGTTTATTTAGCACCGTGTCTTACTACCCGTTCGAGTTTTACGCTTATGTACTAATCACGCTAGTGTATTAGGGATGAGGAAGGTTGAATTTAGAGGTAGTGTACTTACATTTGTGTGAAAGGATAGTGGAAAACTATTAAGAAACACCTTCAGCACACCCGACAGGGATTCTAACCCTGATCTCCCCGTCATCAACAACAGTACAGTATATAGTGAGCGTGATGCCTCAGACTCTTTTACACGGGGCTACTGTAGTGGCTGACGTGCACCAGAGTCACTGGCCACTGCAGTCAGGGGTCGTCCATAAACCACGTAACGCTTTGAGGGAGGGAAACCCTAATGTCTACATGTTGTTACATGGGTGGGAGGGAGGGTTACATCAATGTGTTACGTAACACGGATACTCAAATTTTAATGTCTAAAAAAATATTATTGTTCATGTGTTCACCTTTGATAAACATACTTATAGATAACTTCTGAACGAACATATGTGGCGTTGAAAATACAAGTTTAGCACTTACTTTTTGTTTATTAATATTTTGAATGCGTTTAGGTGTTATTGTCTGCCCAAGACTACGAATGCCAAACACATTCGAAAACACATTTTCATGCCTATGACAGTGACATGTTTATACTAACTGCACTTGTTTAAATTTGTCCAATCTACGGACCCCTCTCTCACGTGCTTTTATTTGGATAGCAGCCGTCAGTAGAAGCGGCCTTAATTTATAAGGGTAATTGAGTTCTAGTATAATTTAGATTCCTACTGCACATTATTTTATATAGGCCGTGAATAATCGCTTGTGTTTGTACATAAACAAAAATAATTTATTCAAAAAGAGGAGACTTATTTATTGCTTGCATATAAAAAGCGATATCCAGAAAGAAAGAAAAAACAGTGGAAGAATCTCAAAAAGACGTAGGGAAATGAAAAGAAGCAAAAGTACATAATTGATCTCAAGGCAAGTTTAAAGCGTCCATATAGCGTTATTTCTTCGGGCCAGCGGCATGTCAGGAAAAGTAAAGCTTCAAATATAATTAATTATTTTCGAAAGTTAGGTGAATACCGTTTCCCTTCTGATAAATTAGTGTGTGTGTATATAAATGCAACTCTTATACACCCGCTACGGTGGCCGCATTATCTAAATTGTCGTTATCTCAGTAGACTAGACGGGCGATATTGGGGAGATGGGATTCTATTACCAGTCAGATCTACTTAGGGTTTCGTTTCCTAAATGGTTTCCCGCTCTCCCTCCATGCAAATGCTGGTAGATTTTCTTTAAAATGTAGACATTTTAGTATACATTTTGAAGGGTGGTACAGTCAAATTGTAGTTGTTCTAGTTAGTTTTTATTATATTTATTTAATGGAGTAGAAATGAAGAAGGTAGAATTTTAGAGGTAATCTACCCTCATTAACTTTGAGAGAGAATATAAAACCATTTAAGAAAAGCCACTCTGAGTACACCCGACAGGTATTAGAAACCCGATCTCCTCTTCATTGGCCATCTAGTCTTTTCCGAGAGTGAAACCAGGATCGATGTTGGGACGAAACATGAGTTTAGGAATTGATAAGTTAACTAAAATAAAATTGTGGATGAATCCAAAATACTATTTAGAAAAGTTGTATGCCTAGAATTGTTTAGTTAGCTATCTATATAATGAGAATATGACTATATAAAAAAAAGTGCACAATATTAAGAAAGATGTCTTCTCCCAGCGTTAATCATCGTATGTGGGCACTTCAACATCATCACGTAGCCCCGATACAGAAAAGGGCCATCCTACTCAGCACATAGTAGTGCCGTCTGGCTCTTACTCAGATCGCAAACCTGGCATCCAGAACATACATATAGCAGAGGTTTTTCCGCATAAACCTGAGGAATTAGAGCCCGACATCTTTATATCTGTATAAATAATAATACTCTCTGAAATAATTTATAATCAGGATTTAGAATAGATTTTAAGAAGTATTAAATCTGAATCCCTCCTCTAGTATCACCAAACTTACTTATACAAAAATGACGTTCATTCTTGGTGAGAAAAGCTATGTAACATTGGTTGGGGGGGTGGGGGGGTAGGCTAAATGTCTACATGATGTTACATGGGAAAAGGAGGGGGGGCTAACAAGGTAAGAAAAAAGCGTTACGTGGTTTACGGATGACCCCTCACTTATGGCAGCCCCTAGAGTGGATTATGTTAGCCACAGCATGATTTTTTTGAATAGTTTAAGTAAAAATGGCAACGCATGAAAATAATGAACTGTTTATTGTTGTTGCTTCTTCTGTTGAGAAAGAAAAAAGCGCAGGGGAAACCGAACAATGTATGTTCCCTTTGTTGACTGAAAGATCACCAAAAGGACTTTTACCATACGCTATACAAAAATTTAAGACAAGATTATGAAACTGTTTTTTCGATACTTTAGAATGCCAAAAACTAGTTTGATGAATTATTCGAAGATTACTAAGCGCTGAATTATACTACTACATTATTGGACTCTCGGCATGGTGATCACAGCTCCACAATGCTCGACAGACTGATTTAAAATAAGATGGTTGGCATCAGTGGCCGGTAGCTATGGCTCCGTCTAAACGCACAGATGCAAAACAATGGTCTGCCAGTAGTGGTTCGAATTCGTCACGGGGCCACCGGTATCGGGGGTGAACTTCTGCCCATCTACAGTCGCCTACCCTTGTCACTGCTGTGGCCCCGTTTGAATGAACCAATTCGATCCTATGTATAAGTAACAGTGGGTGTAGCGCGCGTCACCCACTAAAAGTGGCCTCGTGCAAATACGATATTAGACCATTCGACCACAGAAACGGGCTACTTTTTAATGGTTGAACCATTCAACTATATGGTGTAGTTTAACCATCTATTTATCCGCATTAGGGTTTCTGAGCTTGTTTGGTCTGGTTTGCCAGTAATAAGCTCGAAGAT
The DNA here is from genome assembly GCA_902141375.1 of Timema poppense. NCBI lineage: Eukaryota > Metazoa > Arthropoda > Insecta > Phasmatodea > Timematidae > Timema > Timema poppense. The sequence goes on along the minus strand of CABFOV010004352.1, from coordinate 5,601 downwards.
AGAATCGCGTCCAAGTACTAAAATGTTTTCCTAAATAGTTTCACACACTCCCTTTACTCAAATGTGGGGTTATTTCTTCTAAATTCTACCTTACTCCTCCTTACCCCATTAGTGTAATATGCGGATAGCCCTGACGAGTAGTAAGACGCGGAACCCAAACATTCCCCCTCCACCATAGTCACCTACAAGAAAATCTGTCGTTTATATTTACCACTTTCTCTTAGTCCCTTATTCCGTTCCCGAAGGTGGTCATGAATTGGGCTCTCTAACACTCAAAATGTAGCATAAAGCGCTTTGCTTCACTCGACAGCAGCTCTGCCCTTAACAGACATGGGTCCCTGGGCAAACTTAGTTACCTGCCTCGCCCTCCATCCCTAAAAAAATAGTTGAAAACTTAATTTTTGTTTAGTGTTATTATTATTAGCACCGCGTCTTACTACCCGTTCGGGTTATACGCACTTACGCTAATGTGTAATGGTAGGGGGATTGTGAGATGAAATGGGGGACCTACAGTTTAACGTGGAATCCGAACCACGGTGGAGGCCTGGCATNATTATTATTATTATTAGCACCGCGTCTTACTACCCGTTCGGGTTATACGCACTTACGCTAATGTGTAATGGTAGGGTGATTGTGAGATGAAATGGAGGACCTACAGTTTAACGTGGAATCCGAACCACGGTGGAGGCCTGGCATTCCCCACATTCACAAGATGTCTTGTCAGAGGTGAAAGAAGGGTTTGTTAATCAGATAAATCTGTGTCGGGACCGAGGATTGAACCCCGGCCGCCAGCACAGAAGTCTGACACCTTACCCCTAGACCGCCAGGTCACCTTGTTTAATGTTATTACAGTAGTTTTCACATATTATATACCAATTTTTAGTCGTATAAGATATCAGGAAAATGCTTTAAAAGGTAAATAGACTAAATACATTGTAATAATTAATGCTAGAAACAGTATTTTCTATACATATAATGGCTGATTTCTCCCCAACCTCTTGTTCAATTTTTCTCTCCAACGAACTTGATCTTTATAAAGGTTCGAAAAGCAACTTTGTCAAATTTGAATTAAATCAGTTGGTGCGTCTAAAAGTTGTCGTGAGACATATCCACAACGGACTATCAAACAACTGCAAATCGGTGGGGGTCTAAACGGATTACTCTCTTCACTCGTTCAATATATCAAACCACATGGTTATGGTTTTATTTGTTTTAACACTCGGACACTATTTGATAGATCGCCTATACGGGGAGGCTATTATACGAGCGTGCAGTTAAAACTGTCCCACCTCAACTTGTTTTCCTCCTCTGTCACTTAAGCAAGCGTTGGTCCCCTCATATCGCGGGGTACTGTGCGGCCGCACCATTCACACACGCCTTTATAAAACAACCAGATTAAAACTAAGCTAAATTATCTGTGGTTTTATTAAAAGGGTGTAAAAACTCAACCCCGATGAAAATAAATTAATAAAATAAGAAATTTTGAATCAAACGTTGTACACACAATATTATATTATACATTTGTTTCAGGAATTACGTTTGAATATTAACTTAATTCGTTTCTCCTATCCTAATTACTCAGCACATGGGTGTCGAATACTACTGAATAGGGACGTGATAGATGATCATCTATTGTTGAAGTGTAATATCAAGATTGGTACAATCTACTTTTTACCATCTACCAGTTGTACATAAACTACACTAACGAAGTAGGGTTTAGGAAGGTAGAATCGAGAGAAAATATACCCGCACTTGTGTTGAAGAAGAGTGCAAAACCATTTAGAAAAAACTCCCATATTACACCCAGCAGGTATTTGAACCCAGACCTTCCAGTCATTGGTGAACCCGATTAAACGAGCCTTGCATTTATACGACGTTCCCACAAGCGTGGATCCCAATTTATTCCAAGTATTTATTCCTCTCAAAAGATGATTCGATTCAAGACATAAACCACTATCTATGTCAATGAACTTAGGCAATTCGATTGTCTTTTGCAACAACAAACACTTGGGTTAGTGGGCGTTGCTACGCCATCTTATAAGAAAGGTATACTTTGTTCTAATAAGAGATAGGCACTTTGGTATAAACGATAGTTTTCAGGATTGATGAAGATAAGAAAGGACCCTTAGAAAATATAAACATATTTGTGATGGTCATCAATCATAGTTCATAACATCTTACTATTTTGTTAGTGTGATTTTATAGGATATTTATAATATATATCACAAGTGACAGCTGATGATCACATGACTTGACGTGTGGATACGTGAAAGTAGATATAGAATCTTTTCTAGATGTCAGATGTCTGTCCTATAAACATTGGGCTCTTTGAATGCTTTCAAAAGATTCCTATAACATATCGAATCCATAGTATGTATCTATTGTCCCGATATAGATTTAACATTCAATTTGAGTCACAGTGACCTTGGAATTTTCTGACGGTTGAAATGTACTAGATGAATAGTCTCGCAAATATGTGCCGTCAATTTGGAAAACGAAATTGCTCTACTTAACTTGTCTAATTGATCAAGCATATTTGCAAATATGACTGATACGGAACGATTTTCTGTACATTTTCAGTTAGTGGAAAAGGTCATAGCTTTCGTTAACAGACTATACCACCCGGCCGGGATTCAAAATCATGACCTAGCCATCAAAGGCCGGCTAAGCACAAGGCGAGTCTTAAAAGCTTTAGAGAGCTCGGCCAAGGCTGCTGGATTAAAAGGGTTGCTGTTTCAGGTTAGGTTCACTTAGAAGCAGTATGATGATTTTGGTCTGTACATAGAAAGTTATCGCTATACTGTATTCGCAAATTAAATAAACGAAAATTAAAGGTTATTTTGTTTTTATGACTCATTTATATACACGGGGCGTATGGAAATTAATAAGTACATAAATAGACAAATAAAAACACCAATTTTTCATCGTTTGACTTTTTCAGATGACTGCTTCATCTCCTCAGCCATCTTACTTCCATTATTAAGTGATTGTTGGTTCGTTTTTGTGTCAATGATGTAAAAAGAAAAACGTGTACATTTCTATACGCTATATACCTATTGATTTTTAGCTATTTATTTAGTAAGAAATCAATTTGGCAAAAGCTGTTCACGTATTTATGTTTCTAACATCATTAAAAAAACTATAAAGTAATAGAGTTAGATTCTGGTAAGAAACACCTTTTATAAAAGACAAACATATATGTGTAGTCAAGATTGATGTTATTTTACTATTCATTTAACATTATAAATTATTGTAGGCTTTGATATTATTTATCAAACGTGACAGCTACAGATCACAAGACATGAAGAATACATAATGTATGAAAATTGTTAAAGTAACTTTTGTAGCTGTTTCTAAGGGTCAAGTTCATCTATTCAGGCTTAATGGTGACAAGAAGGCTTGGGTTTGAATCCCGTTTGGATTTACTGATGGTGATTTTCCATAAGGAGTATCCCTCCGTCCATGCAATGTGGATACATTTTACCTTCCTCATTTCTAGCCCATTATTGTAATCAAACGCGAATAGTTCGAAACGGGTTGCAAAACGCGGAGTAAGAAAATACAAGTTTTATTAAATTCCCTATAAAGTATAAATAACTATATTCATAATTTAATAGCGTTGCTGAACTACTTTCTAGCTCAGTGAGAAATCTCGTTTGCTGAATGAGCTAAGGGTCTCCAGCTCGATAACGAAAAACCTTAAACAAAATTATCATATGTAAATTTGTAGTTTTATCTTTTAAAGTAATGGGAGAGGGACTGGATGTTGTGTTGTGCTAGTGAATTTAAACTAGTTTATAAGTTGTGTGCTGGTTTAATAACTTGGTTCAAAATTGTATGTTAGGAGACCAATAACCACAAAGAAAAAAAACCTCTAAAAACTAAACAAAACTCCGAAAATTTGTGTAAAATATATAACATGAGCTAAGGTTGCCTTTCTCTATATCCATATATCTCTCTCTCTCCTCTTTCTCTCTCCTCTTTCTCTCTCTCTCTCTCCTCTTTCTCTCTCTCTCTCTCTCCTCTTTCTCTCTCTCTCTCTATATATATATACACACATATTATTATAATTCACCATTAAGATGATGGTTAAGAGCCCGGTGTGTGCCTTTCATCTCCAATTTGGCGTAAGCCATATTTGGAAATAGCAAACCCCTAATTGAAATATTACTGGGCAACTTCTCCAGTAGCCCACATTGGTGGACACTTGGATTAAACGTCATTTTCGTCTAGTCTGATTTGTTGGTGACGGAGTGTTCAGGTTTTGATGCCGGCAGTGAGTAGGAGAGGTTGATTTAACTAAATTATTTTCCACTCCTCCCCTCCCCCTCCATTAAAATGTGGGCACACTTTTTCTAAATTTTACTTTAATCATACCTATCATATCATTGTATATAGATAGCCCGCGCGTATAAGAATGAGGGATAGAAAATATTACTTTGATAAATTTTTTTCCCCAGAAAATTCTCAAACTATTCAAAATTAAATCAATACAATAGATGTTTCCTAAGTTGCAAAGCTTCCACCAGAAACTTTATCACATAAGATCCAGTAAAGTATTAACAGCGATTGCAGGTCTCTTCTCACACTTACGAATCGACTACAGCGCTTGGTTGTTGAATGTGTCACTAACGTTGGGTCTGATGTAGACCAGATAGTATGTCAATACTTCATTACTCTAATCAAAGTATTAACAAATATATTACCTTCCCATGAGATTATATTATATACAAATTTTACCAGAGAGCTTACAAGATTTTTTAAAAATAATCTTGAAGTAAAACGTAGTGGAAAACAAATATCGCCTCCAGTAGACGATTCCCTATCACAAAGGGTATTTTTTATTTTATCCGAACAGAGTGTACCTGACCTCTAACCTGAAGCACCTCCACTCTCTCACTCGCGCACCTACCTCTGTGCCAACACGTCACATAACCAACATGTCATTATTTATCCCATCATCGAGTCGCGCCGCGCCTTCCTCGCTGGCTCAGTCGGACCGATAATGTGTGTGACCATTGAAGGGATTTGCGGGGGAGAAGGGACTCCTCACTGTGAGGAGACAAATGTGGCGGCCGATAAATGGTTGGAATGATGGGGTGGCAGGGGTGAGGGTTGGGGGCGTGGAGAGCACGTGAATCTTTGAGAGTCAACGCAACTCCTTCGCATTTACGAGTTGAGGTTCGTTCAATTTTATGCACAGTCGAATTCAAAGCCTACAATCACTGTGTTATCCTCAACAAAATTCACATTAGAAAAAAAAAATCATATTTATTGAAAAATTATAGTTACAATTTGTAAGAAAAATTGTAGTAATTTTTGTGATTTTGTCATTAATTTAGCAAAAGTTTCAAGATCGCAAGATAAACAAAAATCTGTATAAAAATGTTGATAGAATTGTATTTATAAGTTTTAAACATTCTTTTGTTTTGCTAGTTCTCCTCTCTATCAAGGCTATAAGTTTGTAACCACAAAAATGGAGTATGGATGATGAAGGTATAATTTAGAGTAAATGTACCTGTCATATACCTAGGGGGTCAGTCAGGTAATTGTTATAACCCCTTAGAGCAATAATCATACCACCAAGTAGATAAAGGTATT
>CABFOV010004351.1:38768-53488 GCA_902141375.1 Timema poppense | reverse complement strand
AAAAGGTATACATTCTACTATGATTTGTTATATTTGTAAAAATGTATGTATTTAGATGATAAGAAAGAAATAAAATACTAGATAAAGAAAGAAAAAAGTTACGAAAACGCAAAGTAAACCTCAAGTAATTTTTATTAGAATATTTGACTCAACTTTTATTGACATTATAGTATTAATAAACAAATAATAATTATTTCCTAATAGGTTGACATTAGTCACTTCCACTCAATGGTTGTAATAAAGAGCTGTCAGATACTACCTATTCTGCCATGGATGTCCTCTTGCTCTTAATTTTCTAGTGACGTAACAACCCTAAGCGACATACCGTAGGCGTGGCCGATCCAACACAAACTTTTTTTGTTTGTTTTGTGATGCATCATGATTTGCATTTACAAGCAGAGGGGGAACAAACAGTCAAATACGAGTTCCGGTTTGGCGGGGTGCGCCTTCGACATTATGCCACCTAATTACTGGTCCAGTGGTAAGATAGAGGGAAGGGGAGGGGTTTGGTTGATCAACAAGCACTTTGTCCAGAGACAACCTTAATTAGTAGTGCACAACTGCTGACATTCTTCACCTGACAATGATAGGGTACGTTGCGATCTATTATCACTCAGCCAAAACTACACTAGGCTACAACCTGTGAGGTAAATACAAGGATAGTGTTCGTGGGCAGTGAAATCATTATCTTTTTAATTTATTTAAAAAATAAATGGTACGGAACTCAGATGGACTTTCGCTCTATTGTTTAAAAACGGAGATATTTACTAAAAACTCGTAATATATGTGAAACAAAATAATATACACTAGCAAACCCAAGAATATATTGCACTATACCTATGCAGGGATACGGAAGTTTCTGCTTCTGTAAAGTACCCTAAGATTAATTTTCATTGAAAAATTAAAATATCCAGTTTATTTATAATCTTAATCAATGACTATATACGAATTTTAATCAAAATCGTTAGAGTCAATTTTGGAAAAATCTACTTTTTCTCTTATCGCCCTTCATTAAACTACTCTTGCATTAAGTTTAAACAGACACACAGGGGGAAGGCATTGCAAAGACCACTTTTTAGGGTTTGGGGGGTCATAATACGTCGTCAACATTTAAGGTTACATTTTTTTATAGAGTCGCAAAGTTAAAAAATATAAATATTTGCGTATAGCCTGAAAGTTACTAGTTTTATAAAATTATGCTTAGGATAAAATATTTTTATTATAAATAGATCTACATATAGGGTTAGTCCCAGAGGTAGCTCCTCCTTGAGACATTGAGTTGGTTGCTAAGGCTCCTTCACTAGAAGGGTGTGAAGGTTATACAAGGACTTGAGGAGTCGAGTCAGTTGCTAGTTGCAATTAAATAGTTTCGGAGATATGATAAAAAAATATATGATAATTTACGTATCAGAACGGAGCCCTTTAAGTCATTTTTTTTTACGAAATATTGAGAGTAGCCATTTTGTTTGGAATATTTATAAATATATAGAAGGGAAATTTAATCAAAATCTTATAGTAGATTTTGAGAAAATTGACTTTTTCTCTTTTTGCCCCGCAGTAAACTACCCTTAATTTTAGAGTTAAATATCCAATTCCAAAAACTTCTTGGGGCAACCCTATGAAAAACCTAAATACCAAGTTTTATTCTGATCAGTAAAATAAATTAGCCTCTAGTTGGAGGCACAGACAGACGGACAGACAGACGGAAATTAAAAAAAATCCACTTTTTTGGATTCGGACGGTCATGAAACGTCGAGATTGATCAAAATCTCGGGCTGGATTTTTGTTTACGATCACATTAATTTCTCTACCTATAAGATAGAGAGAAATTAGAAATTGTAATCGGGAGACTCTTTGACCTTGAGATTATGATGGATAATTAGGTTTTATGTGCTCCAGAACTAGAAAAAGTGGGTCTTATAATTTTTCTGGTCTCTACCTAAGATTACAGTCAAAATTGAGTTAGTAATTTTTGTTCAAGCCTTCAGTTATAATTATTTATCATATGGTCATATCTCGAGGAAAAATTATATATATACATACATACATAATGAAGGTAGTTTACTGATGACTTATTTTTGAACATTTCACATTTTTCTAAATTTTTCCTAGTGAACTTGTTCAAAATAGATACCTAAGGAGTATTTTACATGATAAACGGTACTGTATACTTCTTTTGGAATGTAACAAATTAAGTGTAATTTATGAGAATACATTTTTGAAAAGGTCCACTATAATAGGCTCTATGTAAGAGTATGTATAGTTAATCGTGGCATATATTTTGTTTGGGGTCACGTTTAGGTTTAACACCAGGATAAATGATTACTTAATCTAAGTAGTGAGCGGTATGGATTAAGAAAGATTAGATCAAATGCAGCACAAGAATTTTGGAAAATCTGATTGACGAATCATTAATTGGAGAATCGCCGCATGGTCGCAACCAGGAAATTCCTTAAGGAAGGATTGATACTCTAATCAAACTACTGTAATTTTGGTTGGGGAAATAATAATTATATTGTTATATAACTGTGTGCTTAGTATTAAATAAAACTCATTAAAATATATTAAAATACTAATTAAAAAACCATTTACACAGTCTTCCAGAAAATCAGATGTGTTTCATTTATTATTTTTCTTGAAATATTTGGAATTAAAAATAATTGTAGATAGTTTTCAAAAAATGCTAATAAATAAATCTATATGTGAAACAATACAAATTGACCTAACTCCTTAGAAAATAATTGTTGACTGAGCTGCTTTGGAAAAAAAAAACTCAATATAAGAGTATTGAATGGATTTGTATTTAATTTTAGCTATCCATATTATTTAGTCTTACGGTATACTACTTTACTAGTAATTTTTAGGGGTAGTGTTAGAACCAATTAGTTCACCCCACACACCTATAAATGGCCATGTAACAGTTAATACGATCAAGATCTAAACCTTGGCCTCCCGTTCAACATAAATCCAATATATTCTGAGTCTGACGGTGTGGATGATGTGTTTGTTCTAAAATAGCTTATGCTTAGATTTTTTTTCTTAAAAAAATAATTATAACGTACCTTGAAAAGCTGGATTGTTGATGAATGCCAGCATTTTCTGATCCTAGCTTCCTACTCTACATCTTAAACTAAAGAAGGGAGATTTGGCAATAAAAATCCTAAAAAGGAAGTTGATGATCTTTATTCTATAAGACTAAACTTATTCATTCCAAACTATTATACCCCTTAAACACTGGTGATGTTCTTGTATTTATTTAAATATTTAATTACTTGGCTGATACGTAAATATGTTAGCGACCAGTTATCATGATTACTTTTGACAAAACAAGTAACTATCACAGAAACATGTGGCTAATTGGGTAGTAGTGAAGCTCATAATTTTCACTGGTGTTTAAGTGCAGACACATCACAGAGGAAATACAAGTTCATTTATGTTGGAAAATTCAACAGTCATTCAAACAAAAGTAAAACTGAATAGCAACGTGCTAGAAATATATCATAATAAATTTGAGTAGTATTGACCCTGTTTTACGTAGGCCTACTCAACGTCTTAATACCTGTTTCGGCTATCTGCACCTTTGCAAGTATCACTTGGAGATAAGGCAAGTACAATTTTATAGATATATAACATAATTTTTGGGAGGGGGAGAAGTAGGAAAAACCCAGATTAGTATACCCACCATGATTCAAACCCCAACTTACACCTCACCAACAAACCTAACAAGATGAGACGGCTAGTAAGAAGTAGGGTACGGAATATCAACCATAATAACATGTCAGTGTGAGCCAGACACTTACACGTTCACTGAATTTGACATTACAGGACACGGGCATGACTAAAGTAGTGATCCTCACAAGGTTTCGACCCTTTGCCGCAGTTTAGATTTAAATATATATATAGTGTTTAGTGAAGTATTGCCAGAAATGATGAAAACTTGATTATCATATATATCCTTCAGATTAAATGTTGGCATATAACTGAGCTTAGAGATTTAAAAAAAGTAAACTACCTATACATATATCTTTAGCCCCACGTGTTACTATCCGTTCGGGTAGTACGCCTATTTACTAACTACAATAATGTGTTGGGTATTAGGAAGATTTAATTTAGAGGACCTGTACCCGAATTTACGTGAAGGTAAAGTGTATAATCATTTTGGAAAAACATCCTCAGTGATTCCAACTGGGATCGAACTCTGCTCCTGGTGTCATTGGCAGTCAATTCTATCATGAGAGTAACGCGTTATACCATATATAGATTAGTATAGATGGATATATACTGTATAAAAGTTCTACATATATAAGTAAACAAATTAATAAGCTGAAATAAGTTTAAAATGAAAACCTGGTCACGTTAGCGTCGGCTTCTTGCACCAATGCTCTACCAGTGAGCACCCTGGGAAATCTTTCACTTCACTAAGTTCATGGAGTTGACTCCTGAGAACCGGTTGTCATTTTAAAGTTTATTTAATTTGATTCAATTATTAGGTTGGATTCTGTGATCACGTATCATTTTGTGATACGCATCAATCAAAAATACAACATTAATAAGTAGATACACATTCAAAATCAACTACTAATTCAGACAATTATTGTTTCCACAAAACGAATTATTGAGATACCAAGAGAACGGCTTAAGACAAGAACTAATTGCGTTTCTAATTGAGATTACGACTAAGGGAGAGTGCCAATTAGTGAGGATGAGATAGATCAGCTCTCCACAAAAGCGTCCTTCAAGAAAATTAGAGCTATTGTAAGCTTCTCACTTCATTGTCTCAGAAAGCACGGTGAAGGGGTTTTCAAACTTGTCAATGAGGAAACATCTTGTGTAATGATACGAAGACTGACATTTGAGTACGTCTATCTACTTGACTGAAAGTACTGGGTTTGGTTCCCAATAGGGCAGGAAATTACCCTTTTGGTTGGGTTTTTTCAAACTGTTACGTTTGAAATCATGATTTTTTGTTGTTGTTAATATAGCCCATCCTACTGCTCGTCCAGACTACCCTAAATTAACTATACTAATGGGCTAGGGCTAGGAAGGTATACTTTATAGGAAATGAACCTGCAAATGGTTGAAGAATCTATTATGAAACCCACCATCAGTACACCAGGCTGGGATAAGGACCCCTGACCTCCTCACTACCAACAAACTAGACGATCCTGACGTTTAATCTGCGTGTCCACCGTCCACCGATATAGACACCGCTATTAATCACATCTGGAAAATAAATCCCCAGTGCACCCGACCAGACTTAAACCTCAACCAGCTGGTCCTTAGTCTATTTTAATACGGGCGCCTTAGACCATATGACCACTGGTACGAGTGTGTTCACAAGAGAGCACATTGGAGGTATTATCTTCAGCACATTAGCTAATCTTGATCCGGTTGAAGGTAACGCCGGCTATACACAAGCGGATTGATACTCCGGTACGCAATAGCAAATTACTATATGTGACATATCCCGTGATAAACTGTTTAGTGTTTGTCTCCTGGAGTTTGGTGCTAAGGACCATGATTGATGTGATCATTTTCCAAGTCGTGGAACACAATAGGTTGAATTACACGCGCAGTGAGACGTAATATATCATGACATCACAGTGCACATTCTGCGATAATTAGTTTCCTGAGGAAGTCCTAAACAAGTGATTGCTTCCCTTAGTATGCGCTCTGTATCAAAAGGACATAGGGTGTTTTATAAGTTGTGTACAATAAAGGTAGTTTCAAATGCAAGGACATGTTTAAGGGTTTAAAGGAAATATGGATTCTTCAAATTTTCAAATTGATTATTCAGACTTAATGATTTAAAAAAAATTTGGGGTTCAAACTAAATTAGTTTTTACTTTCTATTGAACCTTAGGAGAGAGGAAGTACTGTGATCGTCAAAATAATTGAATTTGAGGCTTTGAGGAATGTCGACGTTCCATGAACCCCTGAACCCGAAAAAGAGGTTTTCGTAATTTCGTCTATCTTTCTATGTGTCTATATATCTATGGATCTTTGTTGGTTTGAATGTCTGTGTTTTTATGCATGGGTTTTTGTTCATAGACCTAGAGCATAAACCATTCTACCAATCATGTTGATCCCAAAATAATTGTACGACAAACCTAACAGACCCTGTAGTCTACGGTCTAGAGTCTAGACCAGAAGTAGGCAATGTAGCCACAGAAGTGGTGAATGAGAAGTGAAAATCACCACACCACGTAAAAATTGAGAAATTATTTTGCTCAAACCAACATTTGAAGTAACACACATTGTCTGAACAAGTTTATTTAAAACATATACTTTGATCACTTACAACTGCCTCAGACGCAAGTGATCAAAAGTGTTCAAATTGAAAATTTAAGACGATTTAATGTGAAATTTGACAATCCTTTTGTCTGAAGGTAAAGATGAAATGAAATTTTGGGAAAGATAGTAAGGGGAGTATTGGATATTGTGTCAATGACTTATTCAGAAAGTTGAATGCTTACAATAATAATTATTTGGAAATTATCATTTTACAATCAGTATACACCGTCAAGAAAATTTTATTTTACTGTGAGAGCTGGCATAATCAAATTTTCCACAGTTATAAGGCCAGCTCGCCACTCGTGGCAATTAGCAACAGGGTTGCGCAATGCACACCTTGGGTCTAGACCATTCTTCTATAGCTTAAATTAATGTAGTTTCATATTTTAACACAATCAAAATTGTAATGTGAAAAAATTATAACCAATAAATAGGAAGAGTTAAAACTCATAAATCTACAGTGTTTTCTTAGAGTCGGATTATGGATTTATAAGTAAAATGAACGTACGGATTCGAGATTACAGTTTGAAAAAAAATTGTAACAAACACATTTTAGGCTAACGTTTTTGTTTTAATTTAAATTCTTATTTTGTTAGATTGCATATTCATAGTAAATACCTTGGTCATTATTTATGTCCGAGAGTTATTTTGTGATTAAGAAAAAAACTATGTTAATAAAAGTCTAATGGTATCTGTATATATGTATGCATATATGTTCAGAGAATTTGAAGAATTTCTCAATGAGATAAAAAGCTGAAATTTAGTGAAATTAGAAGGAAGAAAAATCACCATAATTAATCTCCAGCAAGACACATCTTGCTTTAAGGAGAGGATGATTGGTAACGAATAAAGGTGGAATACAGTGGGCGATATTCCCACTTATTGTCTCCTTAATGTTATCATACCTCCACACGCTCAAGACTAAGTATGATGAGGACCTAGTGGCACACATCCTGGATAATGTGTATCATAGAAAGGACATGTAAGAGGGGAGTTTGAATACTTCTGCAGGGAAATGGGGAACATCCTGATTAAGAAGCTACAGATTACAACATCGTCCCCTGTGAATCTATAGAAAACACTAACCTACTATACTCTAGGAGGAAGCATGAAATTCCCATCACTCATTTAAATGCTTTAACTAGTTGCTGAACAGAAATAATCTGTCCAAATAAGACAAGGTAATTTTTGCGTGAAATTTTTTGATGGGGGCAGAAACACATCGGTAGATGATTTCCTAGGAACAGGTCGAGTTTCGGGAGGACTTTGTCACCCAATTCAAGAGCCATTCTGGTCATTGGAGGTACAAAGTGAACTTAGGGCCAGATTAAATTCGGTATTATTTTAAGTACTACCTTAATCATGAAACCCTATACTATTTCTTTCCATCAGCGTTAAAGTCTTCACTACATTTATATATTTCAACATCTGAAGGGGAGCTAGTTTCCAATAGTTCAGAACCTTCTTGAGGACATAAAACGCATTCTTGTATCGTCGTCATGAACTTCGATTGAAAATTTATTTATTGATCTGCTTCGTATTGATGAGTGGAAGACAATGTCCAGGCAAAGTCATTAGATCAAAGGAGAACCTAGGAAAAGGGAACGTTAAAACTATCATCACGCGGAGCAGAGATGGGGTAGTCCACCGAGATTATCAAATAATCAGCTGCAGGGATGGGTGCATTCCGTAATATACATAGCCGTCTATTAATGTACAAAGTTAATACTTAATGTCATATAATCTGTTCAAAGTCAGTATTAATCATAAGCAAATAATTATTCTTGTTTTGTAATAAAAGAAAATAATATAGGTACACTCCGTCGAGATTAAAAGGTAGCATCTTATTAGCTCAGCCCTTGCGGTATGCAATACCTCCACATATGACTGCAAAATAGTTTGCATAGCTACGCCAAAGGGTGGGGTTTAGAGAAAGACTTAAGTCTTTAAATTATTTATTGACTGTTGGGAAGGAGTGATGGGGGAGGGGTTATGTCTTTTTGCGATGTCCAAATGGTTTAATCTACTAAATTAATTTTACTTTTTTTCCCCTTCCTGATAAAATAAATTAATCGTTACATACTTAGTTAATTAATTATGTTTGCTCTCAATAATATATGGGCTGGCTGTTTTTTTTAGATGTTTTAGATTTAACCACACCACACGTAATTTTGACACTTAATTATTGGTTTTGCATGGTAACGTAAAGCAGGTCTCACCTTTTTCAGAATCTTTATTACTGTAAATAGCTAATAATGAATTCATTAATTATTAAGTATTATATTTCACACATGTAACATAAATAACAATTTTAATCTAAAAGATTTTTCTTTATTTTTAAGATGCTGAGTTAAAAAGCTTATATAAATTTAAGGGTCTCAATACCGATTTAAATTATTTTATATTATATCCGGGGGTACAAAAAAAATTGATACAATTTTAAACTTTGTGGCACCATAGTTCGATTCCAGACTTTAATTAATGTTACCAAAACGGCCAGTAAAAAGTTTTGATAAATACTTTGATTGAAAAATGTTAGTTTATTAAGATTTACGTTGGTTATCATTTTCTAATAAATTAAATGTATCATGTTAATTGTGGTCATTTTCTTATCAAATCTGTTTTTTTACTAAACCAATTCTGGAAATCCAAACAATAAAATTGTCCATGTAGTATGCAAGTATGAATATAATATCATAGTGAAGAGGTTTAAATAAATGAAAAGCAAATAGACATATTGTTGTTGGTTTACGAGCTTAAAACACTTTAAATGATTTCTCTGCTTTATTAAGATTTGGAATGTAAATATATTTAGGTAAAAAAAAAATTTAGTTCAATACTGTTTTTAAGAATTTCTGTCTGTTGCCAAAGATCCCTGGAACTTCATAACCGATTGAGGTAAATTTATTAATATTCATTAGAATGTCTGCTAATGGAGGATCTCACATACATAGTCAGGGTTATTTATATCTGTAAATTAGGATCTCTGAAACCACTTAAACTATTGCGGTGCAGTTTTTACTTTTATACTGAATCAATATACAGGCAGGTTTTAGCAATATTTATTATAACCACGTATTTCGTTGTGAGTCCCTGTGAAAGTTCAGACGATTTTTTGTATACATTTATGGAACCGTATTGTTACTTTACTGTAATATTTAATATAATATTTATAATATTCTTGATGGTTAAGTATTAATGATTGTTAATTTATTATTGTTAATTAATTAATTGGTAGGCTAGAGGTGTTGGAGATTTTATTCATTGATTAGGGCGTTGTAGTTTATTAGAACCTCGCGCTATGGCTGTCGGGGGTAGAATGAACATTGGCTCTTCTGTCACAAGGCTCTGTCCCGGAACAAGCAGTATGAACCTCGTGCTATGGCTGTCGGGGCTAGAGTGTGATAATTGGTTCTCCTGTCTTGAGACCCCCTCCTCCTTAGAGGTATGTGTCGCAATCCTGGCGCCAGTATGTCGGCCCAACAAGACAAGAATAGATATTGAGGTCATTGCCCCGGGCAACGGGGTTTTCCATGGCATTAGCTTGACGGCTCACGAGACAAGAATAGATCGTGAACTAGGTCAGTGTGTCGCAACACCTTGGGTTTTCCCTGGCGCCAGTATGTCAGTCTGACAAGAAAAGAATAGATATTGAGGTCGTTGACCCGGGCAACGGGGTTTTACCTGGCGTCAGCTTGACGGTTCACGAGACAAGAATAGATCGTGAACTAGGTCAGTGTGTCGCAACCCCTTGGGTTTTCCCTGGCGACAATATGTCAGCCTGACAAGAAGAGTTGAGACAAGAATAAATATTGAGGTCATTGACCCGGGAAACGGGGTTTTCCCTGGCGCCAGGTTGGAGGGCAGACAAAACAAGTTGAGACAAGAATAGATCGTGACCCTGTTCTTCTCCTGACGTCGATTGAGGGGGAGGGGGGGTGCTATACAAAGGGGCGCCCACTTGGTTGTCTATTTATAAACGTTTGTAGAGCGGTTCAAGATGGACAAGTTACAGCAGCTGTTAAATATTGTTGACGCAGTTCAGACCGTAAAATTGTGTGATCTAACTACATTTACACTAAGCAAATTAGTCACTAAAACAGTAACCAGAAATTTAATCTTCACAAAAATATCTTATGTAATAATATATTTAAGTTTCACAAAAATATCACAAGTAATACACTTATGAGGATCTTGAAATTATTTTATTTTAAATTAATATGTTGTTACGTTTTAAATATGAAACTATATACGCGGACATAATCTATAACATTTATTCTAAACAATCCTACGCAAAACTCTCCAATCTTATTCGGCACAAACTTCAAACACCTCCAAATGCTGATCACCAGGATGCCTGTTGGGACGAGGAGGTATTGTGCAGTGCGTTAGACCTGAGGAATACAATCGTGTCAAGTGCTTAAACGAACTTGAGAAAAACAAAAGTTATAACGTTGTGCTATCGGAAGAGACCCCCAATGAACCGAAGGTTATTGTGCTTGAGTTTGTTAGTAGAGTAAGATTGCCGGGTAAAAACTGTGGAGACATTGTCAATATACGCTCTAGCACCTCTCAACGTGTCTTGAACTATTTTGAAGGGGTCTCCTACTCATTTTCTAGATGGTAGATGTCTTTTATATGTTTTTTTCTTGCTATGTATTGGTCACAAGACCTAAATGATATTGCTGCTTGTGGTTGTTGTTATGCATGTTTTAAATTAATCAATTGCTGATTATCAATAAAAAAACTAGCAATAAAATGTCATTATTTTTTTTAAATCCTTAAAATAAGATGGTTGGAGAATCAAAGACCTGATGGAGGTGACAACATTGTTGTTGTGACTTAGGTTGCTACCCAAAGAGAAAGTATTTTGTCCATAATGTTTGAGACGGAGCTTCTATGATAGGAGAGAGAGGGTGTTGACGTTAAAACGCAAACATAACAGTTTTATAATATTTATTCCCACAAAACTTAGACAAAAAAAATTATTTGTCTACAAAAAATATTTAACTTTTACAAAAAAATCACAAGTAATACACATATGAGGATCTTGAAATTATTTTAAATTAATATGTTGTTACGTTTTAAATATGAAACTATATACGTTGACATAATATATAACATTTAAACTAAACAAATTAGTTATTTAAACAGTAACAAGAAATGTAATGTCAGCAAAAAAAATATGTTGATATAATAATATATTTACTTTTACAAAATAAAAAAAAATCACAAGTAATACACTTATGAGGATCTTGAAATTATTTTAGATTAATATGTTGTTACGTTTTAAATATGAAACTATATACGCGGACATAATCTATAACATTTACTCCTAACAAATTATCCGTTTGAACAGCAACAAGAAATGTAATGTATTAAAAATATGATGATATAATAATATATTTAACTTTTTACAAAAGATATCTTAAGTAACACACTTATGAGGATCTTGAAATTATTTTAAATCAATATGTTGTTACGTTTTAAATATGTTACTTTATATATTGACTTAATATATAACATTTACTCTAAATAAATTATCCGCTTGGACAACAAAGAAATTTAATGTTCGCAAAAAAAAAAGTATGTTGGTATAATATATTTAATATATTTGTAATTAATAGAAAAGGGAGGATTAAAATAGTTTCATGGCGTACTGTTTACTTATCAATGGTCGAATAACGGGGCACAAGCTTTCTCATCACAGCGTCTATATCGATATCCGGATCACTATCATCAGCTGGAGAGTTTGTAATTAATATTGGTGAAGGGGATGCTAGGCTAATTGTAGAGTTAATATTGTTGTTGCTTTTTGTTGATCTTGAAAACGTGGTTCGGATAGGTCGTATTGCGCTCCTCATGTCGATGCGACCGATCGAAACCCCTGAAGGTTGCTCGTGTAAAATAATTTTTGGGGGCCCTGAAGTACCTGGAGACCGCAGGGCCTGAAACACAAGATACAGGCCGTCCAGAGGTTCCCTCATGTCCTGCACGCACCGCAGGGAGCCGACTGTAAACATCTGGTCCTGTAACGCCTGAGGCGCAGCCTCGTTCTGCGATATAATGCAGTCCTGCAGGTCCCGGAGGGAGTCCCCGACTTGCTCTCCTTGGGGCTATATGCCTTCGGTGAAGAGCCCCACGTCAGGGGCCACGATGGTCGTCGGTAGCGGCTCCCCTGAGGGCCTGCGATGGACAATGTCAGCCAGATAGGCGACCATAGCCTCTATCAGATTGTCCACCAATCGTGTACTTTCCTTGGCCTGTGCTATTTCGGCAGCCCGTTTAACAACCGTTAGGCCATCGGCGCTCCACCAAGTCTCATCTAAGCAATTAGACTAGGTTTTAATAAAGTGTTTACCAATGTTAAAGCGTTATTAAAGTGTGTAAGGTGATCTAAATGTGCATGAACACACAGCGCACAAGGCTAAGAGTAAAAAAACCCCCTCATAAGTAGGCTTTCCTCGCAACATCTGTAAGCTAATCAAAAAGTCAAACAATTCCTATGGCTATAAGTTTTCTGTTGTAATGTTTAACGCTCCCCTACCACTTAGCGCATTTCACAAATCTTAACGAATTTTTAATATATATATATAAAATAGTGAGAGAGAGAGAAGTCTTTGCTGTGCACCGTACCATTTAAATAACTTATAGCTTACCTATTCATTAACAAGTGAGAAAGTTTATTCATGTCAATCAATAGCCGTCGGGTATTATAAAATACGATCACTAAGAAAGTTAGGATTTAGGCACACATAATAGCTATCGGGAATTTTTTCATCAAACCCGGGATTTATGATAGAGAAAAAATAAGTATCGTTCATGAATATATTTATATATTTAAAGTGTGAGCAAGAAATTAGCCAAGATATTAAACAAGAAGTTCGTATTTTAGTCACACATAACAGTAAATGTTTACTTGATTCTAACCCAGGACCCTAGACAATGGCTATATAAAAAGAGAAGCATAAAATTCAGTAATAAAGTGATAGTTAAAATTTTTCCTAGTATATACATCATTAATAACTCTAAATTTAATTGATACACTCACAATCGTATGCCACCTATCCCTATCTTGAACTAATTCTATCCAGTCCACCTCATTACATGCTACAGTAGCCCCATGGCTTCTTTTGGTGCTGACTGACAGCTCACAGTTGACAGCTGACGGCTTTGAAAAGTTACCAGACCAAATTATGTATCCCTACGCCGAACCAAAGGATTTGCAAAAACATGCATTTAGCAGCTGTCACTTCTTACAGTCAAAATTTAGGTATATACCTAAATATTGACTCTCAGAAGTCAGCTGTGAGCTGTCAGTCAGCACCAAAGAAGCCATGGGGTTACTGTATCTATTTAAAGTCCATTCTAATGTTATCCTCCCATCTGCGTCTAAGCCTCCCCCAATGGTCAATGATATATACCTAATAATTGCATTATTTTATTTAGATACAGTAAATTGTTGTTCTTTAATTCATGCCTAATATATAGTAAATTGATTAATATTAAAATTATATCATCAACCAGACCCCTCGCGAGCATTCAATTCCACACTAAAAATTGACGTTCACCTTTACCTAATTAATAGTCTATAATGTATACGCTTCTATAGGTTCCATCTTTGACTAAGGAATATAACACCTTTTTTTTCGTAAGACTACATCACTCCAAGTATATATTCGATAGCTAGTTTCCTGTTAAAGGCGTAAGTGGATTCATTGAGGCCTATTGTATTATTGTGCATTAATCATTTAATAAGTAACTAGTTAATTAAGATTTCCTTAGACGAGATGTGTTTTATAATAAGCCTACGTATCTACAAAAAAGGAACTTAAAAGTTGGTTCAATGAAAATACGATAAACAGATGCTGCACATCCAACTAAAATGGTTGAACAAATAAATTTGAACCAGAAAAGCCCTAAGTTATGTCTCTGCACGTCAACACCAACTTTTCATTTGAATCAGCTATCTTCAGACTATATTTTAGAAGGATTTTATTTTTAATGTAAAAACTTATTAATGTAGAACATGATGGTACTATCTACAATTATTTTAACAGTAACATAAATAATAGGCCTACAACTATTTGTGAAATTAATGGAGATAAATAAGTATCGTTCACTTGAATTTATTTTAAATATAATACGAAACAATCACGGCGACTACAGTTTATTAAATAATGTATAACTTTTACATAGGTTCCTAAATTAAATTATTATTATTATTATTAGCACCGCGTCTTACTACCCATTCGGGTTATACGCACTTACGCTAATGTGTAATGGTAGGGTGATTGTGAGATGTAATGAAGGACCTACAGTTTAACGTGGAATCCGAACCACGGTGGAGGCCTGGCATTCCCCACATTCACAAGATGTTTTGTTAGAGGTGAAGGAAGGGTTTGGTAATCAGATAAATCTGTGCC
>CABFOV010004351.1:16987-38112 GCA_902141375.1 Timema poppense | reverse complement strand
TTAACCTAGGGCCGCACTGCAGGTGGGTAGTGGGTAGCTCGGAGGCTAGAGGGTGGAAGCTCGTGGGTGAAGGGTGGATATAGTCCAGCCGCACTGCACGATGGAATAATCTAGGTATCACCGTGGGTCCCATATCGCTTTCCGCTTGTAAACGGCCGAGATCAGCAGCTCCTCCATAACTTAACGCGTGGTGGCTAGGTGAAATTATCCAACACAACTGATTCCCTCGCTACATGCCTGGCGACTTGCTAGGCTGGTTGGGTGGGTTGGAGGACCCAGTGCGGCCGGTGCCGTCTGACTGCATGTGACGGAAACGTGGCTGGTGGGTTGCTCTGCGACTCACCACCCACTACCCTCCAGATAAACAACTTGCACTGCGGCCGCACCCTTAGGGTCATAAGTTTTCTATTGCAGTGTCAAACAAACACTCCCAGAGTACCCATTTAACCCAACACCTTAGTTTAGTTGGTAGAGTATCTGTCCACTGAATTAAGGATTCCCCCCTCGAATCTTGGCTGTGTGTGAAATGGGGCTAATTTTCCACTCTCACACCATGCAAATGCGTGTTTACTTCCTCTAAATTCAGCCTTTCCATTTCCTAATACATTATTACTTAACCGTATAACGCGAACGGGTAGTAGTAAGCGTTTGTGTTAAATAATAATAATAATAATAATAATTAAAAATTGTTGAGACCATATAATGTGTTCCAGATCACCGGATAATTACGTTCAAGTTTCCATTTTATAAATAAATTTTGATAATATTTATAGGAATTTAGGGGTTTCACCCTAACCGGTTACACTAAAATGTTGCCTCAAACATGGTTTATGGATAGATTAAACAAATGTTAGCTTTTAGAACAGCCACAAATTTAAAATTAAATCAAACACTTTTTAAGTTATGTAAAAGAAGATAATTGAAATACCTGATGTGGATGTTGTTGAATTTGCCATCCTAATCAGCCGTTCCGTAACTTATTATTATTTTCACAATAAGGCAGGGTTATTCTAAACCAGCTATATATATAGGAACCAAATCCCATTTTCTCTAGAACCATTCTTTCTAATTTAGATCGAGATAGAATCGGTAATTACTATTTGGCTCATCATTGAGGGAGTAATATTAATTTTCAGCCACGTTTATTGCTTTAAAATGACTCGATACATCAAATGTAATAATGTGTTCCAGTTCACCAGATAATTACGTCCAAGTTTCCATTTTAGAAATAAATTTTGATAATATTTATAGGAAGTTAGGGGGTTTGACCCTAACCAGTTAGACCAAAATGTTGATTCAACTATAGTCAGGACCACTATATGTACAACAAGGCAGGGTATAGGCAGGTACACTATCCGTACAACATATCAGGGTATAGTGGTCAACGCAGCTGACTACCAGCTTAGGGGGATCCCGGGCTCGATTCCCTGTTGGTGTCAGGGGGTATTTCTCCCAAAAGTTGAACGGTCACACAAGTTCTGGTTAACTATGTTTAAATATCGTTTCACTGAACACGTGGTCTAAGGCTCTAGTTACGCACAAGGATAGATTGCCTAAGACCTGGAGTCAAGGTTCGATCCCGAAAGGGTGTGTTGAGGGAGGTTTTCCGCTATCTCTCCACGCTAATGCGTTAAACCTTCTTCATTGTCATACAAACCTGATGGGTAGCAAGACGTGGTGATAAAAAAATTAAGTTTAAGTTAGGTTAAGGTTTTCTACTGGTTTCAATTTCGCTACTCTTTACGGACTACAAAGTTTACAGACACAAAAGATCCGTGTCAAAGGACGAAGAAGATCGCGGTTCGTTTCTTAGCTGGTTGTGCTAAGGGAGGTAGTTTGAGCCCATGCCTGCACTTGAAAGGTTTTGTTTATGATTTCACTCTCTCAGGGTAGCAATCTAAAGTCACAACAATGTTGTCACCTCCTTTTTTCTTTGACTCTCCAAAGATTTCCAGAGCTAAGGTTTAGAACAGAGGTTAACTGAGGCCATTAATATTTGGAAATCCTTTTCGTCAACATGATTTAACACAACTCGGTGGCTGTGTGGTCGAACACGCTACTCTGACAGAAGACAGATGTTAGTTGAGATTGATGTTGTCTATTTAACCGTCTTATTATCAGGGATATCCTGGGTTTACCACCCTCCCTCCAGGTACATTTTTCTACTCGTCAGTTTGAAATGAACACTATGGAAGATTATAAAATTTTATATGTTTTAAACGGGTGACCAGCCAAACATGCTGCATTCTTGTAAAATAATGTTATATCCCTCTCTCTCTCTCTCTCACACACACCGTGTGAAGAAAGGATTCAGACCAGATTTTTCGATTTAATCTCTGCTGAGTGTCCCGTATCAATGGTCATGAGGTCTAAGAAGTCACCTGTATATGTGGTTTTAAGAATTCTAAACATTGTTCCGTGTTCCAACACAATTTTTAATGAGAGATATATTTGGTTTTTCAAGCACACGGCATAATTATGGGCATTCTTTGAGATAATGTGAATGGTTCCTCAATTAGTGGAAGGTAGCGGTGGTTTGAGTCCCTGCAAAGTCTACAAACATGCCAAAAGTCCCATGTTCGAATCCTAGGAGAGACAGAACGCTATATTTGTTGCCGGACCCGATTTCGATTCCTGTGTAACCATGGATAATAACTTTGTCTATTTGAAACCACCTTGCAAGAAATAAATAAATATTTTTTGGCGGGCGTGAGTCGTTAGTATCCCGTAGAGTGTACTGAGGATGATCTTCCACTCGCAAACGTGGGTACAATTACCACTCACAAATACGTTCATTTTTCTTATCCCACTATTCACTAGATCGCGCACAATGAATACAAGTGAATATAAGTTTGGCTTATCATAGCGTTGTACAAGTTAACGTGTCACAGAGTAATAGTTTAATTTATCCTTCTACCGTCTTGAATTTATGTCTGACCCTGTGTGTGAACTTGCCTGGATAGGCTCACTGCTAACGGTGCCAATCATATTTAGGGAGGTTCTCCATTCTCCCTCTACGAAAATATGGGTACACGCACCAATACGTGCATTTAAAATGTTTACGAATTTGACTCTTGATCTTAAAATACATTTGTAACACCGCCCTAGTCTTACCAAAAGAATAAGTCTGGCGCACAACATAAAATAACCATAAAAAAACGAACCAATAATTGCAGAGGAGACGATAGGATAGTAACGAAAAGCGAATAGGCCGACACTGGTCTATTCACTTTATGTTTTCATGAACTCACATCCCAACTATTTCAATATATATATTACGGGTACATGATAAGGGTATCATAAAGGTTCGATATAAAGAAATATGTCAAATATAACATTTTAGTTTTATTGGTGATAAATATTGAACAATAGATGTGTGCTATAAAGAAATGGCAAAAATCAAGAGTTACGGGAACTTTTAGTAACCATGATCGGTTACGATTCAATGTGATATAAGGTTACTCCAATGTGTATAAAACAATACAACAACAATATGAAACCTTGGGTGCCGAATGGGTTATACTTATCTATGACCTTGATAATAAGAACATACCATATTTCCACGCCACGCAGGTAATACAAGTCTTTTACTTGGACAACAATATAGTAATATCACTTACGCAAGAATGAACTTTCTCTGCCATTTGGGCAACAAGTTACAAGTCTTAACTTGGACAACAATATAGTAATATCACATACGCAAGAATAAACTATCTTTGCCATTCGAGTAATAAGTTACAAGTCCTAACTTTGACAACAATATACTAATATTGCTTACGCTAAGGTAAACTTTCCCTGCCATATGGGCAATAAGTTACAAGTCTTAACTTGGGCAACAATATAGTAATATCACATACTCAAGAATAAACTAACTCGGCCATTTGAGTAATAAATTACAAGTCCTAACTTTGACAAAAATATACTAATATTGATTACGCTAAGGTAAACTTTCCCTGCCATATGGGCAATAAGTTACAAGTCTTCTACTTGGACAACAATATATTAACATCACTTACACAAGAATGAACTATCTTTGCCATTTGAGTAACACGTTACAAGTCCTAACCTTGACAACAACTCGTGACATCACAATAACCCTTACGGGGCTTCATGTTGAAGACAGCTAATTTGAAAGAGTTCAAATTAATAAAGTTTTATGAATTGTTAATATTAATCGCCAAAAAGGAATTTCCATGAACAATAAACCGAAAAAGAATTTAGTACCTCCATGAAACATCCAGGACACCTAGGTGTGTCCGAGGACACGATCCTGACAAGAGTAGTGGTACATTTTGAACTACACCATTATATACCCTCAGTTTAGCTCAAAAAAGGGGGGAAGAGGGGTAAACAAAAACGGTCAGCACAAAACAAAGAAGAGAAGGGAGGAGATAGATAGAAACCAGTGGAACCTCGTAGGAGCTAGTAGAATGTTCCAGGCCACGTGTTGCAACATAACACCACAGTCTTGCGCATGCGCACCACACTTTTCCCACCACAACTCGAGATACCACTCAGTCCACTCTTGCACTATATTTCCTCTTATAGTCGCTCGGTGAATATCATAGAGGCACGTTGTTGTGGTCTCGTGCGGGGAGGACATAGTGAAGTGAAACAGCTGAATGGTGCCTAGGTGAGTTCACTTGCTTAATTCTTTGTATGCTTTTGTAGTTTATTTCCAATAAATGCTACACATTTAAGCAGTGAGACTGGTGGAAATGATAATATTAAAAGTATAATGGTTCCTCCTACAGCCCAAATAATTATTTGTTTGTGTAATGACCTAAATACCGTAATGTGTAAACTAGCAGTGTTTTCCACTCTCCCTCTACGCAATTGTGGGTACACTCACGCTACTTGATTATTACGGCATATAAATATGTGAGAGTAGATAAAGATATAGCAAACGCAGTTACCACATGGACTTTTTTTTCTCACTCGCGTAAGTGTCGGGTGCCCTGAGGTGGTCGTTGCATGAATGAATAGAACAACATATATGCAAATAATTTAATATTATAATTTAAACCATAAGAAAGTTGGTAGATGTATTAAATGAATTAAAAGTCAAAAAGTATGATTGAGATTTAATTATAGTGAATAAACATATTGTCAGATATGAACAATTAACATAAACTCAATATTGAATCATAAACTGGTCTAACATAAGTTGATGAAAAGTCTAAAAATATTTGTTAACACGTTAAAAAAGTTGTTACAAAGCTTACGAATATACAATATAGTATGGACAACAAAAATGTTAAGTTCAAATATGTTCTGAAGTACGATAAAAACATTTGCCCAAAACATTATAGTGGAGTAATTAAGTGTTGTGTTACAAAGACTTTAAGAAATCCAAAATAGTATCCACAAAATAATGTTTTGAGTTTAAATATGTTATAAAGTAGAAAGTATCAAAATTGTTGAAATTTGAGGTTAAAAACTGGAAAATTAATTTTGATGACGTAATAATCTAAGTCTTATCTATTTCCTTGTTCCATTGCTCCTTTGTGTATCCAGAACTGGAAAGGATGCTGTAATTACTTCATTCCGACATGTTTCGGTATATAAGGTACCATGATAATGTAAATTACAAAACGTAATTAAAGAAGCATGATGTAAAATTGTAACATAAAGTTATACTAAAGCCTTGGACATTACCGCTAGACAAATATAAATACGTAAAATACAATTATTTTATATTATTATTATTATTATTATTATAATATGTATAGTGAAACTTTTGTAGATTTTCTTGGTGAGAAATTAGAAATCAAGAACGTTGTAGATTCCTTGTATTGCAGCTACCTTATATTTCAGAAAAGGCAACTACTTTACTATAAATATATTGCATCTTATTTAAATAAAGGAGAATTTTTCTCCTTTGAGAATCATATTCGCTTATCGAAATTTGTGTTTCTATTCACCTTTGTTATGCTAGTAGTTGCCCTTTGGGTTTCAAAATTATATATCTTTATTTATAAATTTTACCAATAAAGTATTTTTATTTAAAACTATCATAACTTATGGATTTTTTCTTAGAAAGGTTTCGGTAAGATTTCAAACATTCCCTTTCAACCATCCCCTTTTTATAGTTGATGAGATATCACCCTTCCTTTTATGGTCCTGGTAAAAAGGGGGCGTTTCACTACCTCTTCGGAACACAGATGTTCTGTGAAATATTTATAATAATTAAGGAAAATGTCCAATTTTACAAAGGAGTCTATAAATACTAAGAAAGAAGTTATCCTTAAAAATATCAATACGAATAAGAAAACTATGCCTACGTTGGTGAATTCGAGCTTCACAATTAAAATTTCTCACCATTCTTAACTATTCTTGACAAAATATAGCTACTTCATCCCTATAAAGAATAATATGGAGTTTAGGTTATTATGGTTTTACTTACCTTGTAAGAATATCTAATATACCCTATCTGTTTTACCTTCAAATAACTTGCTGGAACTGCCATCGTTGGGGAAGATAAAGTGGTAGCTACCACCGGCAAATGTTAAGCTACGGATGCTCGTCTAGCAAGTGAACTATTTTATTCTTTGTTGTTTTCCTTTAAGGGATTAATTCAAAACTGTTTTCCCTTTGTCACATAGAACACATTGATTGAAGTTATTAAAGTATATACTCGTATTTTGTTGCAATCTACGCTGTTTGTTTAGTTTTATTATCAACGTATATCTTGTTTTTTTTTGTGAAGATTTTCAAACAATTCTATATTATAAACAAACTAACATGCACACACTAATTAATAATAATATTTTATTCAAGTAGCATTCTTTCCACAGTGTACCCGAGTGATCCAGTTTCAGATCTCAGTTCTAGAATTCCAGACTTAATTCATCTAGAGGTACCGAGGTTCAAGATTGGGGCTCCTGACATTAGTGAGTTAGGTGAAGAACTAACCGACGTCCCACAGATAATAAATTTACTGTGAGAATTAGAAAGTTAGATATCTAGTTAAATTTTCAAGCAAGGAAGAATAAGAAGGGGATTTCACAAAGATACAATAAAACACTCAACCTGTGTCTTTAATAATACATATTATATCTTCCTTTTTTTACATTGGAGTATTTAAAGTGTATATTTAAAAAAAATTACAACAAACTCTTCCACTTAGATATTTCATTATTTGGATAGAAGGTAGAGCCCCAAAATATATTAAATATATTCGTCAGAGCCACCCAAATTCAAACCAAGTCTTCCTAAATACGTGGTTGACCACACCGACAATATAGAACAAGTACAAAACACATCTGTTTTTTAATCCTGGTTGTTTAGGCATATGGTCAGCCTTAAGACCACTTACCACTTGCCCATAAGTCCAATTTTTATCTCATGGTATAGTCAATACTCTCCGAGAAACTGGTTTCAAATATTGATTGGACTGTAAAGCTGAGCGTCCACTAGGTCGGTGGGATTGCGTGGCGTGGGGTTGAGCAAATGGGTTCCCAAGAAATACATGTATGTGAATGGAGCCCTGTTTATAAGAGTGGTGGTAGAGTGGAGCGGATTGGAGCGGAGCGGGTCATAGCCGCTCTGGAAAAAGTCTGAGACTTGTTAAGGTCTGCGATACCGACCGATCCAATCGAATCGGAATCCATCCATCGGATTCGGGAATCTTTGAATGCCCTCGGACGGATTCATAGTCAACCACGTGAGACATTAGCAACAGAGCAGCTATACAGTCAACAGATGTCCATCAGTTTTGAATTTTTCGAACAGCAGTCCAGTAAACAGGTGTGCATCTTGGAAAAAGCGATGGTGTTCTCCAAAGGTGTCTTTTTTGTGTTAATCTCGTAAAACCCACATCTTCCATTTTAGTGCTTTTTTCTCCTCCTTTCCCTCCACCACAGCACAAAAAAACACAATTCTTCCTCGTCACTTCTTATCTATCCTCAAATACTACTAAAACCCTGCACAAACACGGGCATACTGGGTCACAATAGAGGGGACAGAACCGACTCGCATCATGCCGCGTTATAAAAGATGGACCACTTTTTTACAAATGACACACCGTGCATTATTACAACGTCATTCCACCCCAAGGAACTAGTGGACGCTCAGCTTAATGAAGCCCTCGCAACATGTTAAAATGGGCACAATGTGAGTCTACTGAGAACCGCTTTGGTGGCTGTTTGGTCTAAGGCACTACTCTCGTAGTAGACTAAACTGCTCATGTCGGGGATATTTAGGTTTGAATCTCTGTCGGGTGTACTAAGGATGGTTTTCCAAAATTATTTTCCACTCTCCCTTCACGCAAATGTGGGTACGAGGGGGTATAGAAAGTTTAAAGATTTGTTCTGTAAAATGAAAACAGAGCTAAGCATGAAAATGCGCGCGCTAGTGTGGTGAGCTGTGAGTTTCATCTGTAATTACTACAAGTGGAATCGTTTTGTGTTGACCAGTATTTGTGTTACATACGTTTATTTGACGATTTGCACGGGTGCATTTGCAATTTGAGAGCAGAGAGTGAACAACAAATTCTTCGTCTTACTAGGAAAATCTAGAATGGAGACCTTCCAAATGATGTAGAAAACTTTCGAAAATGAAGCTATGAGCCGCCTGGTGTGTTTTAAGGGGCACTCACGCTTGAGAAACGTAAGAACGTCACTGAAAGACGAAGATAGATCACGGTGACCTTCCACGAACACAAACGTGGACAGAATTAGGCAACTTTTGCGCTAGGATTGCCGGATAGCCATTAATGACATTTCTGACATCACAAATGTGTCATACGGATCAGCCATACCATTCTCACATCCGTTTTTTAACATGTACCGCATTGCAACTAGGTTCGTACCAAGGATTTTGACCCTCAAACAGAAGGAGTACCGTGCCGAAGTCTGTCAGGAACTTCATCAACATTCTTTGGATTACCCAACCTTCATGTCAAGGATCATCACATGGGACGAGATATGGATCTACGGTGATGACCTGGAGACCAAATAACATTTTTCGTAGTGGAAGAGCCCCAGATATCCATGACCGAAGAAGGCGAGGTAGGTCAGGAGTGGCACCAAGTGCATTCTCATAGTTTTCTTCGACATTATCGGTATTATTCACCATGAATTCGTTCCCGAGGGTCAGACTGTCAACGCCGAGTTCTACTGTCATGTTCTGGAGCGTCTGAGGGAGGATGTTTGGTGGAAATAACAAGAGCTGTAGCGTGCAGGCAATTGGGTGCTCCAACATGACAACGCACCCGCACACGTAGAGATAAAAACGCATGAGTTTATCGGACGCAACAACATTATCATCGCTACTCACCCCCGTACTAACAGGATTTGGCCCCCTGTGGCTTCTTCCTCTTCCCTAAGATTAAGTTAAACTCAAGGGTCGTCGGTTCGACAGCGTGAAATGTGATCAAGCGTTAATCGTAGTTGGTTTTGTGCACGCTTAGAAACCAGGACTCCCATGGAGCTTTACAAAAGTGTAAAAAGCGCTGGGCTCATTGTATCGCTGTACAAGGGAACTACTTTGAAGGAGATAATGGCCAAATTTAAATAAGGTAATTTAATTACATTTTACAGAACCAGTCTTACTAATTTTTGATACCCCCTCGCATACTTCATTCAAATATAACCTTACTAACACCTAAGATCTCAGCGTAATGAGTATATAAGCATATAGCCCGAACGGGCAGTAAGACTTGGTGCTAAATAATCTACTCAGCCCTATCATGAGAGTCTAGAGACAATCGGAATCGTGGCCGCATTATCTTCTGTCAACGTTTTGACGCTAGTGGGCATGGTGGCGGTCAATTATAACCTATACCTATATATAAATATATGTTTTGAGAGAAAGAACAATAAATTACAACCGCAAACGTTATTAAAACCAATTTTATACCTCAATTAATCTGATTTACTTCTCTGGTTTTTGATGTATATTATCAATACATATAAAATGAATTTTCCATGTTGATAGTATGCAAGCCAGCTGCACTGATCGAGTGGCTGCTGTCGTTAGCATTGATAGTGCCAAAATGTACAGATATAAGGTGCCATGTGGTCAGAATAACGAGCCGTACAGCCTTTAATCTCAGTTTTCTAAAAAAGGGCTGCTACCTCTTTATTCAAATAGCTCCTCACTTGTCCTCACGAGGCTGAGTTTGACCCCATTCTAAGCCCACTGCTTAACAGATAAATTTTGTAACCTCCTGGAATTGAACCCGTGAATCTTTGGATATGTAGAAAGGAACTCTGACCAATATTGACCCCGAATCATTATGATTGTATTTCCTAAAACTGCTCTTCCTACCAGAATGAGGGTATATATTTTTTAAAGGGCATGATCACTGCTTGTACCAGCAGCTACTGTCTCCAGCTTATAAAATTCACAAAGAGTAGTGTAACTGAAAATATAATTAAAATAGTGAGACTACATATTATATTTTGTAACGATGTTACAACCAATAACAACATTTAACGAATACCACCCAGTAATATGGAATTACAACACTCACCACCTCTGGACAGGCTTCTCTCCGTCTGATGGAGCACTAACACACACTAAGACATCCTCTCCCGTGGGTTGAACAATTTCGACTGAAACGAGACGCTGGCCAGCGCCTCGCTCGTCATCGAAGACCGGCCCACAACAAACAAGGACTTAACTTGACCAATATCGTTTCCGATTCCGCCATCTGGGATGTTCTGTAAACTTAGGGTAGTTACTGGACTGATCGCTAAGCTTCGAGAGCGCTAGTCTTCTCCCTTCCTTTTGTTCTTTGTTTCCACCCTGCTTTCCCCCTCCTCTGAGAACATGTGTAGTCTGTATTTACTATATAGTGGCTTGTATTGTGTACCTCATCACTCATTGTACCACTGGCTTGCACAAAGGTGAGGGCGTCAATATAAACTAGGACTAGGAGACCTTATTCAAAATTTCTGTTCGGATATAAATGATGGGGAGGGATACCTTTCAAAATTATTGTTTGGGCTTTCTTTACTATAACCATATTTCCTAGATGGGTTTTCTGATGGGGTTTGACGCGGATGAACCGCGAGTCAATTATATTTGTTTTTAAGGGGAATTCATGATTTACGTTAGTACTCTTTGTGTACTTGTGGCGTGCTCTCATCTTCACTTAGTTCAGTTAAGCGATTACATTGATACTTTTACAAGTTTCAGGGACGTTATTAAAATAATGTATTCACGCTTTATTTGCGTGGGTTATTGTATATATTTAAATTTAAATTAGGTTATCATGTTAGGTTTTATAGTTTCTAACGGCGGTTTACGAAACATATTTATACACTTCAAAGTAAATTATAAAAGTAAAATATCCATTGTTACTTAAGTATATAATTCCACGGAAATTGTTGAAACTTATATATCATAAATTTAACCGCTTTATCTTACTTTCCTTGTGTCTGCTTTGACAGAATACATTATTTATTATATATATTTATTTAAAGTAAATTTTATGGCTTCGCTATATCATGTATATAGTTTGTCGATAATCTATATCTTATGTAATATTATGTATATTTATGATTAAGTTTAATAATCATGAATTGATGTTTATTGCCAGACTACAAATTGGCTCTCTATGCCAATTTTTAAATATATAATGTATCTTAATTACCTTCATACCTGACTTAATTAAAATAAAGGTGACCTGGTGGTCTAGGGGTAAGGTGTCAGACTTCTGGTCTGGCGGCCGGGGTTCAATCCTCGGTCCCGGCACAGATTTATTTGATTACCATTACCATTACACATTAGCGTAAGTGCGTATAACCCTAACGGGTAGTAAGACGCGGTGCTAATAATAATAATAATAATAATTAAAATAAAACTATGTTTTCTCTTGTGATCCCTTGGTTGTTCTTTACACACGCTTCCAGATTATCTGTGGGCGTCACACTTTGATTTTTCACACCCCGACTACAAAAAGAAAAAAAATATATTACATTTGAAAGGCTGATCCCTAAAAGCACGTTAATTTCCTTCTTCCATATGTTTCTTTTTTTCCCTTAAAAACCAGTAAAGGTAATTTTTTGCTATTTTAAATTTTTTACGATCCAAAATTATTTGACTTGCTGATCTTCTTCGTCAATTAATGTGTCCAGAATAAGGCTTCCTCTTTTAGTTACGTTAATCTCGATGCATTTCTATAAAGGACGTTTTGTAATTGTAGGCTATGAGCCGCGAACTTACCGTTTCTGTGTGTGCGACCGTGATCGCCACCACGTCCGCATCCGCGTTAGATGCCACGTTTGTGTGTGGAGACCATACTTTTACGTATACGTAGAACCTTGCGCTTAGACCTATATTTCCCCTCTTACATCTATTACCCATTTATTTGGTGCATTAGATGTAATCTTTTACAAAGCAAATGCGTGAAACAAATTGTAAGAAGGATGGAAGAGGGAAAGATATAAGTCCAGTAGTTAATTGTCTTACGTTTAATATCTAAATAACTTCCTTTTAACCAATCAATAAAAAATATGTGTATTCAAATAAAACAAATAATTATTTAATTTAGGATAACACTTTGGGGAAATAACTAGTAAAATATTTATAATTTTGAAAAAATAATTATTATTAGTTTTTTATTCAGCCATATTTGAATTTTCTATTTCATTCTTATTTGTGAGCGTTAATATGACTTTGATGATATAGTATTTTGGTTGATATTACATCTACCAACACTTAACTGAAAATAGTACTTGTTGA
The DNA here is from genome assembly GCA_902141375.1 of Timema poppense. Lineage (NCBI taxonomy): Eukaryota > Metazoa > Arthropoda > Insecta > Phasmatodea > Timematidae > Timema > Timema poppense. The sequence continues at coordinate 25,419 of CABFOV010004351.1, read as the reverse complement.
AACAAACAATAAATACTAGTGAGCTCACTGATACGCATTTGAAAAGTTGGCGTGACTGATTGTAGAATGTATCCAGGCGCTATAGCACTTAATTTGTGCGAAGTACTAGTAAAATCCATAATCAAATTAATACTGAAATGACGAAATGTTGCTTCTAGCTAGTGATGCTATTACCACCCCCGTCAGTTGTTGCTTGGGGTATTTCAATGAATCTTTAATTACATTAGTCAGTTTGTTACATCATTCTTTTATTTTGGTAGTAAAACTTGTACAGGCGTGTAAACCCATTTCTATGTAAAGTACGTAACTATATAATCCTACTTGCAATTTAAATTATAAGTTAAAGACATATCTCACTTTAATTTACAAGTATAAAACTGTGTGAAGCTATTTCCTTAGTTCCTATCATAGCATCAGACTGAACGTCAAATATTAAGAACAAGCGCGCGAAAAATTTGGAAACAAGAGAGACGTAATTAAGTTCGTACTTAGTACACGTTTTGGTACATTGAACACTGCTACGTGTGATTCTTATAAAGTTGACACATTTAGACTTTCCTCTAAGTTGACACATTATACCATACAGGTGGTAGAATAAAAGATACGCCGATTTTAAAGGCGCCATCTATTTGATAGGAAAATATCACCACACAACTGTCTGTCTCGTGGGGATGACAGTTCTGAATTTTCAAAACCACTAAAACAATATTCAAACTATATTAACTTTTTCTGTCATAACTCTAATAAAAATGACGTTATATCTTTAAGAAGGCTAAATCTATGTTTAACACCATTTACCTTAATCTCAACATTGCTATATTTCAGGTTAAATATTGTTAACATTAACTACTAAGCTAATTTCACCTGTTAGCCCTTTAATTTTATATTATAAACTTTCATATTAAAAGTTTTTAATGCTGTAGGGACATGTTGAAACCTTTCTCTCTCTATTTTGGCGTTATCTACAATTTAAAATTACAATTCTCTTCATAAATAGTGCAGGGTTTTTGAAAGTTTGCAACAAATCTCAGTACTCAAATAGCCCATTAACATAATTTTCAATTAATTGGTGGAAAGTTACGAATATAATAATATCTTAAAACAAAATTCTTACCTTCGTTATGTTAACAAATTTTATTTTTCGTATTATTTTAGAGCATTTCTAAAAATGTCCTCATTTAACTTCGTCCGAAATAGACACTTTACAAACTAAATTAAGTATATAACATAAGCAACACCCCTCCCCACTGACATGGGACTATTTGGGAATGGAATATCCCAACTTCGAGCCGTGCTAGAGAATCTTCTCACTTGACAGGCGTGCGACTGGTACAAGGCTTTTATTCGCCCATGCGTCTAGTAGAGTGAAAAGCAAGTATATTCACCTAGTTTCAAAAGAGTTATGGTTTATTAATTTTTGTTTCGCATCTTATTTATTGTTCGGGATTTTTCAATTTTATTTTTCCTAATTGAGTAAGGTTGAGAAAGGTAAAATTTAGAAGAAATGTACCCTATTTAATTAAATGAAGATTGATAAGATATTTAGGAAAATTCACCCACAGTAGGCCTAAGTCCAGCTGAGATTTGAACATCAATAGTTAGACTATATGAGATTGATATTTAGATTGCGTTCCCACTGGCGTAGGTAGTAGGTTATGGATGAACCTTATTATGAACCAAACTGTACCACTAATTAGCAAAGAGTCACTTGAGATCTTGGGGAAGAGAGGGCAATGAATGTTTTGAGGGCCCTAATTTACTCAAGAGTTATGAGACTATGTGTGCCCCTGTTGTCCCATTCCTCTCAAAGAGTTAGTTATCTATGAGCCCTTCAGTGCCACCAGCCGGTTGCGAGTTATCGCGCTTCAAACAACACAGTCCCTGTTGCGTTATCTCCCCGCCATGATCGCTAGTGAGCTCCTACCCAGCTTGATACGCAGATAGCGACACTGCAGTCCAACATTAATTATACGATTGTGTTTAGCAGTTCGTTGTTCGTGTGTGCTTAAATGGTGGCGTACACGAAGATATAATAAGAGAGTCCTTCGTGAATGGTGCTTGATAAACCAGCTTTTCAGTATTTTCTTTACTTTTTTATTCTTTTAATAGGCATTTTTTTTGGTGGTAGGAGGGGACATACTCAACATTCAGAACCCAAGCTTTTATTTCATCTTATTTTTCGCTCATAGCTGGAACCGAACCGGGATCCTTATCTCAGTAGAAATACACGCTACAGATTGAGCTAACGCATTGGGCTAGGGAAGACTAAAGCATAAATATAAATCAGATTTATATCCTTGTTCTCCTTCATAAAAACTTGCTAATTAGCTTGCTAACAATAATTTAATATGAGATAAATCTTCTTTTACCTATACAAACATTCAAGCTTCCATAAATGTATGTTTTTGTGCGTGTATTTATTGTTCATCCTTAGAATGAATTAAACTGTAGAGTGAACTTTAAAACTTGGGTTGTTTCGGTAATAATCGGCCCGTTTAAATAATTTAAAAGTTAAAAAAAAATAACTAAGGACCAATTATGTATATCTCACATCTCTTAGCATGGCCACCTTTATATATATATATATATAATAGGTATTTCTTTGCTAATGTCCTGATTGCAAGTATAGCCATGGCCTTATATCCTTTATAATTTTTAATCACGTGTCTCATCGCAGCCCCACTAGTTAATTCAACACTTATACGTAGTTAAATAATGTTTTATTTGGGTATTTAATGTGCACTTTTTAAACGATTTTATTTATTATTAATGCATTCAACACTAGGGCAATAAAGGGCTTAATAAAAGGGGTAAGGATTAGGAGGGAAGACTAGAGGAACTGTGCCCGAACTATCGCGGAGAGAGGATAGTAAAACCATATTGATAAATAACTTGAGAAAATCGACCCCCTGATGCATCTAACAAAGACTCGAACTTAAATCTCTCCACCACTGGTAATCTAGTAGAGCCTAAGCCTGACGACTCGGTGCTTAGCTTATATACTAGCCAAACTTTATTACAGACAGACCGTCCTGTCCCTTGAACTTTAATTTACCAATGTGAACCGGGAGCCCCAAATTCACCTGTGACTAATTTTTCGATTGTGTCTAGAATTTAACTACCGATCTTTAACTCAGTAAGCAGATGCACTACAACTTGCGACAAAAATATAGACATTTTTACTTTCAAACAAGTAAATAATATTATGTTAAATGTAAAACGGAGCGATACAAGTTTGCGATGATATTAAATGTAATTAATTAAAAAACAAAAATACAGCGAAATGCTTTTAAGTACGGGACTGCCATCACCAGAGAAGTGAGGTGACCATATCGTGACACATGCTTTTTTTTTATCACCCCATCTTATTACCAGTTAAGGTTATATATATATGATAAACTATTCTATGGAGTAGAGAACTGGAAGGAAGTATTTTAGATGTATTCTATCCATATTTGTGTGGAAGGATAATGGGAAACCATTCTCAGTAGACCCGGCCAGCATTTGAACCCCGATCTCCCCATCATCAGATGGCCCATCTAACACGAGAGTTAGACCATTTGGCCACCGAAGTGGATCTCATGTCTATGTGAGATCTCATTCTATCACTATCTCAAGATTAGTTGCTTGAAGGGTTGGCTCTATGGTAGAGTTCTTAGGCTGAAATACATGCTTCAATTTGGTTGAACAATGCGGTTAATTCACTCATATTGAAACGATGAAATTGAAAGGTGAATATTTACCCTTTCAATCAAATTGACCAAACCAGTTCACATAAAAAATTCTTTGAAGCATAGATACTAATTACTCTAATGAGGTTAAGATTGGGAAATGAATTAGGAAAATCTACAGTAACCTTGATACAACGCGCAAAGAAGAGGATGGATTGGCTTACCGCTTCTGCCCCAGTTGACTCATCATGACAAGGCTTCACGCCACAACAACATCGCGGCACGACTCATTTCAGACTGACCTTAGGGATCATAGTTCGCTGCTCACCACTAATTGTGCCTCGCCCAAGAAAATAATAGACAGTTCATATGCACAGGTTGGGTGCACACCGACAGCTGTGATTGGAAGATAACGGAACTATTGTTCGACGCGCTTTTGAATTATGTATAGACTGTGAGAGCATGTTTTATAACAGTGCTAACCCCCTAACCCCTCTACCCATCCTTGCTTCCTGCACTTTGAGAACACATGACCCCAAGCGTGTGTATATAATGACAAAACTCTGTAGTGCCAGTACACATTGCACTTCGATCGCTAGGTGAGGCACTTTGGTCTTGGATAGGTTTAGCTCGGCTTATTTCTAAATTCTGTTTGGCATTAAAGATTCAAAACTACCATTTGGGATGTTATATTATAAATCGAATCTTTATTACTTATACCGGGTCTCCTGAATATAGCAAAAAGACTATGGCTAAACGTAATACTGTTGCATGGTTGGACCCAAAACATTTGTCTAATAGGGAAACTCATTTATCCGCTTCACAGATGGGTTTGCGTTTTAGAGCACCGCCATTTTTGGTCCTTTCTTGCATTGGTCTGTATTATATTGTAATTTTCCCAAATCCTATGTTTTAAGATTATGCCACTTGTTATTAATGTGAAGTTTATTTGTTATTGTTAAACTGACACATTTTGGATTGAAAAGAATTAAGTTTAACAATTAATAGATTTATTAAAAACAGAAATAACAAAGTAAAGATTACAATAATATTGAAGGTTATACGTTAGAAGTTTGATGCAGACAATAAAACTTTGTGAATTTGATTATTCTGCTGTAGCTACTAGGGATGTGCAGGAGCTGGGCCATTGGATGAATTCTTCTAAAGAATAAAATAATCAAGTAGTTAATAATAAAATATAGAACAAGATATACATCTAAATCAGTTTTGCTAGACTGGGTTGTAAGATAATCTTTTAGAAACATTTTGTATAATGATAAACAATAGAAAAGTTCCTTGACTACAGCGGTCGATGGCTAATAAACAGGTGTCAACAAAATAGTACTATGGCTGGTGTCTTTTCCTTACGGTACTGCCAAAGCATTCAATAGTACAAACAAATCTAATTGCAATTACACTAAGAGCAACACTAACACAATAGGAGCTCAAAAACCAGGCAAAGAAAAAAGGTATTAATTGCGCGAAACCCACTATGACTCTAGTGCAGTTCCCTGGTTTGCTCACCGAAGCTAATACCGCACGAGAAGCGTGACTACTTGATCAACTAAAAATAAAGATTTCCATAAACTAAACTGAGATATGGAATACAAGACAGACAGCCTGGTTGTAGCCATCAAAAAATTATAGAGGTTTACATGACGTTCACGACGTCCTGAGAAATTTTAGCTCAAAATGTATAAATGGAACTTATGTAGTAAGTCTCTGACTATGACATTACTGCATTCCAAGCCAAAGGATCTTAACGTAAATACTGTATGATAAATATACAGAGCAACATAGCCTCTAGGATTGATGTACAATATATGAAACTAGTAAATTATATGACTGGTCCTTCATTCTGGAGGACACAATATTTAGCCAATAAAATAAACCTTTAAATTTGGAAGTCAACAAGACTTGAATTTGGTTAACTGTTAACTCGATATACTATCAAAAACAAATGAAAATCGTCTCCGACTATATACAGAATACTTAATACGTCCAAATAGACATTGTTTATTTTTTACAACAAAAACTTGATTCTAAGTCATAAGGATTTTTTCATGATACTTAATTGATCGAAGTCCGTCGTCCTGTTCATGGCGGCGATGGATCCGATGGCCCAAACTTCATGGTCATCGTATTCTTCGATGCGTGACGGCGCAGAAGTTCCTCCTTAGACGCTTGGTTGTAGTAAATTGGGTATAATGTGAACCTGGGAACAGCTCTATATATAGTCCCAAATCTGATACGAACGGAACAAAGCAAAAAGGGTGATAAACTTAGGAATATAGAAGGGAGAAATATGGATGAAGGCGGGGGGAAGAGGAGTGAACAAGATACCGACGCTTGCAGGGTAAGGGGGAAATATGTTTCCTTGAATTGCCGCCAGTCCTTTTTGACGCGGAGTAGGTCAGTGTATCGATCTCGATATACACTTCATTTGTTTGTCAGATGTAGTAACGATAGAGCGTGTGGCAGCCATCATTGAATATTTTTTTCTTTTCCCCATACATGGTAAATAAATCCAAGGACATCATTAAAAGGTGAGTAGATACTAAAGCATCTTTTATTTAAATATATCTGTTTTAATTATGTTATTTAGGTTCAGCTATTATTTTTATGAGAATTTGTGATATAGACGTCCTTTAATATATTTTCTTGTAGGCAGCATGGCAAGCGTATGTAACTTTATCCGACATCATCTACTGGCAAAGGGCATGCGTTAAGGTATTTTATTCATAAATATGATAATATCAATCCTCTTCCCTGACATCCGCTACAGTATTTGTCAAAAGACAATATTTTTGAACAACCACGTGTTTCAATTTAGGGAGATACGTAATTTTATTTGACTGCATCTAGTCAGCGGATATAAACTTTGGTTTAGATTACTTTTTTAAATATGTTAACATTGTTTCTTTCTTTAGTAAATTATTAAAATATTGATATTTAATTGTAACTGTCAAATCTGTCTGATTGACATGCTACAAAACATCGGAGATCTATTCTTTGTTGGTTAAATCAGGGGCTGCGAGTCAGCGTGCTTATTCTTTTAACTCTTGTTGAGATGTTTAAAGTTTAACGTTAGTTTTCCTAACTATAACGAATGTTTCTATTTTTGTTGTATATTTCTATTACTCCCATTTATGGCTGTTAATATATTATTTTATCAAAAACATTTTGTCAATTGCTCTGATAAATTGAGAGTCTCCGATGGTGACTAGCTAATATCCTTTTTGATGATATCATAGTATAGGGTTTACTATTGCCATCCTTCATTATTATTATTATCTCTAACATATTTGTGCGAAGGTCAATTTAACCGTAATTGTTTAAATTGTTTATTTGGCAATTTATGAACTCAGGGAGGCGTCCCGCATTTTTGTTTTGCTATTATTACTCTTCGGCCATTATGTATGGATACAGTTCCTAACGCTGGGCATGCCTCACTCTCTCATAGAGCCTTTTTTGTCATTTTTTTAAAGTAAAAATTAAACTCTCTTGTAAGCAACCTGTCTGATATTTATGGTTATAGAAATACATAAAAGGGGGATGGGCGGTTACACTACCTTCACTAGATCCGACTGGGATTTGAAACCAGAGTGAAGCCTTAGACCATTCGGCCACTGAAGGTGGTCCTTTTACAAACTAGCTATTTAATGCAGCTACAATGAGAGTTTATTTGGCTACATGTAAATGCCAAACAACAAGAAAAGTAAGATTTGTTTACTAACAGTACATTGACAGAAACCGCCAAGCGCGTATCTATCATTCCATTTTGGTGGTGCAAGAAATGATGGCTCAGATTACTCACTCGTTCCTTTGTCAAACAAATGTTGTATTTAGGTTCTTAAACTAACAAATCCATGTTGAATGATTCTTGACGTCACAGATCATGAAAATATCCGTCTTTAACTGTCACACTTCGACGACAATTTGGCTCAAACGAAAAATTAAGTTGCATATTGCATGGATTGCAAAAGTATTTTAATAATATTATGATAATTTGTTACTTTATATCGTTATGTTTTTTTTAACGTCATACATTAATTAATTTAAATTAATTTTTCGTGGAAGATTCTCCGTTTTAGAAAATTATTTTTCTTTTTTTCTCAGAAAATTTTCTGTTTTGGAGAATTTTAAATTATTTTGTTCTGGAAAGTTATAAGGTTTTCACTTCATCCAAACTAATCCGAAAATGTTAACATAAAAAACATTATCTAATTATTTACATTAAAGCAATACCAGGAGTTTCAGTTCTCTCCTCGTAGTTACGTAGGTACAGCACTTGGTAGATAAGTGTGTTACTAACGTTGGGTCAGATATGTTAGTACAGAGCCTTAAAGAATATATCTTCTCTTGGTACTCAACCAGTACAAAATCAACAAAATAATTTAAAGGCTGGCTCTGTATTTACTAACAACTTTGTATCCCTCCTAGCAATACCAACTTTACCACTCACTCATACCTAAACAATTTATTTGATCTGTATGTATGTATATATGTAATAGTCGCTAGGCAGGGACGTAGAAATCTCGTTTTTATAACGTCGAAAGGATTCCCGCTGGAAGGTTTTACTATATCTGTGGTCAATGAAAGTTTTTATATGTTTATATGGACCCTCCTAGGAGGCTGCATCAAATTGCAGGGGAGTACGCCCCCCCCCCCCCAACAAGTTTTACCCTTTTTACACCATTTCTGTCTCAATTTGTTTTCATTTTTTGTTTGGGTTTTTAAAAAATGGGCAACAGTGACAAA